>PKRV01000300.1:382081-534094 GCA_003709505.1 Hyphantria cunea | reverse complement strand
AACCGTTGGGGTAAACGAGTTCTTGAGTGGAGACCGCGTCTCGGCAAACGTAGTGTAGGACGTCCACAAGCCAGGTGGAGCGATGATTTGCGCAAGACGGCTGGCAGGAGCTGGATGCGAGAAGCCATAGATCGAACTAAGTGGCGTGAAATTGGAGAGGCCTATGTCCAGCAGTGGACTGCGATGGGCTGATGATTGATTGATTGATTGATTGAACGTCACGCAAGTATGCAACGGAAGTGTCGAAAAAGAGAGAGAGAGCGATCGAGACCGATTGAGAGAAAGTAAGACAGGGCGAACGTAGCATGAAGCGACTAGCGATGGAGTGAGAGTAGGGAGCAAGCTAGTGAGAAAGATCGAGAGAAAAAGTGAGATAGAGCGATTGTCGTATCACGCACAGTGCCATGGAGCGAGAGGTGGAAGAGAGCTAAGAAGTTTCACTTCTGACATGTGTACTTTGTACGCACGCACTTTTTTGTATCTTTTTGCATTTTTAAAATTTAATTACAAAGTACACTCTTACAGAAGGTACTAAATCACGGTACATACTGTCTGAATTTGCGTCCATCCATGTCTTGGCATTACAATTCGTTAAACTGCCATAGTGCACTCAATGCCGTTACTGCCTAAAGGTTGAATAGTGGGTGAAAAACTAACTTCGCTGTTATTACGAAACAAAATTAACGTCTTATTGAAGATCCGGCGTTCGATCCTTATTTATTAAACTAATTTATTTGTTCGTTTGTTTCAGTTCATCTGCACTAATACTTAAACATTTATTTATAGCATTTGGAATATGGCTATAACATCGTATGATGTAACTTGCGAAAAAAAAGTATCAAAGAAATATGAACCTAAATCTCCATATCTTAACGAGAATAAAGTGCAACTACTTTCGCGAGTGACTGAGAAAAGATTTGTTAAAAAGAAAACTTTGGATTATGTTTCGTCGTTCCCGCTTGCGGCTAATATTTATAAAGCTAATTCAGATGAATTTAAATTAAAACGAGGTAACAAAAAAATAAAAAAGTCTGTATTAACTCTTCCTAACCAACCTACGCCCTCGCCCCAAATATGTACAGTGAGCGATATGAACGATTCGGAATATTATAGTCAAAGTAATATTAACAATAATAAACCCAGAGTTAAGAAGCGTTCAGGAATAAAAAATGTACGAAAGACTCGAGTTAAAAACAAAGAATTCACATTTTACGACAGAAACGAACGGTTTTGTTCACAATTCGATATCAATTTGGACAGTAGTTCCACGGAGATAATGAAAAATTTTAAAGGTGACGGTAGAAGAAATTCTAATGTTGTGATGCAAAAAGAGTCGAAAGCTTTATGTTTACCAAAAAGTATTGACATGAAACCTCATGATGTATGGGCGGTTCTAAGAAATTTAAACAGATTTCCATTTCGTCCCTCACCGCCTATGTCTGAAGAAAGTATTATAGGTACCAAAAAGATGAAAGCTCAAAATAAGCGTATGAATAAAGACACACGGTAAATTAGTTATCCTATAGTAGGAGAGTATTTATGTAAATGTTTTCTCACCTTAGAATAAAGTTATTAATGTTTAGTAGGTAATAATGTGTTAGACGACGACGTTGAAGCTCACATTGTATATACCATTATTGACACACATTAGTAATACACAACTTCGTAGTTTGAGATTACATCAGTAGGTGAAATATGTCAATGAAAATTGATAGAATAACGGACAGCACGTTCATGTTCTAAATCTAGTAAAATATTTTAGTGTTTACGAGACAAAGGAATTCGCCTATATATCAAGTTACAAGGTCGATAACAATTCACAGAGCATGTCACAGTCATCTAGTTTTGACAGAGTAACTGTTATTGATAAACAAGACGAGTTTAGTAACATGTGCGAACATTTTGAAGACACATTCCTTGAGACTCGCACTTCAAAGGAGATCAGTAAAAATCGTCTGAATATCAAAAATAAACTGAAAAAGAGATTTACCAAAAACAAGACTGTTTACCCTGCAGTCCCAAATGCAAGTAATTTAGAATGTGTATCTGCAGTACCTAATGATTTAATCTTGGTATCTAAAAATGATCAGGAATACGATAAGAATACCTGCCGTAGTATTGAGGATGGTGTGAACTCATCTGTGACGAATATAGATAATAGAGACCAATCCACAGTCGAATGTTGCCTAGTTCCAGCTAAAGACAGCTTTGTTACCTCAGATAATTCCGGATCAAGTAAAACAGAACTCCCAATAGCAGACACAAGTAAACTGAAAGGTATGTAGTTTTCCTATTTCGATTTTTTATATTTGTGACTATAGTCTTGACATGACTGTAGTTAAAGGTACAAGGTTTGTAGGTCCCCTTTACAAGCACACACTGCTTCGTAATTTTAAGTAGCTATATATATATGTATGTAGAGCGTCTGCCAGCAGATCTTCACGACCCAAGAACTAGGCCATATCGAAGTTCTGTAGAAATTCTAATCGAACTTTTTAGGGCTCTAACTACCTGTAACGATTGCCAAAGTATGGCAAACGGGGCCGACGGCTTAACGTGCTCTCCAAGGCTCGGACCCTGCCAGGATTGGTTAACATTGCAATGTTTGAACAAATTTTTAAATTGTTATATTTTAATTTGTAATATTTTTATTTTATGGTTATAGTTATAGTTTGATATATACTTTTATTCAATGTACTTCCGAGTTAACATAAATTATTACTTCGCACGTAATTTGGTGTCACAAACCTTTTTTCAGGGAAAATCATATGTCATCGTGCACCTCGGAAACCATCTGGGACATCAAAAGTAAATTTTGGTAAGACATGCGATTCCTTAAGTCAAGTAGCTAACACACGATCTGATTTACAACAAAGGAAACCCCGTTTAGTCACCACAATGCCAAGTGCATGTATAATGCCGAAGTTAACACAAACTGACATTAAGAAGAGAATAGCTGCTATACGATTCCCAGTTGTTATTTTAGGAAAAGAGCAGGTTAGTTCTTCTGTAGAAGTAAATGATTACGATGCTCCTCAATTCGACGGCCTAGATCAACACATTTGGCCATATATGGTGAACTGGCACCATAAAGACCAATATGAAAGTAAAAGCGCAGTGAATAAAGACGTTGAAGCATCGGATTATGTTGGTCAAAAAAACAGGAAAAATGATATTTATCATTCAAACAAAACAACGGTAGGAAGTAATATTGTTGTAATGAATAATAAAACCAAATATGGCAATAACGGTATTGTTACAAAATATAAAAATGAAACGAAAAAAATACCACTGTACACTGAACCAAATTCTAAACGACCACAGAATAAGAACCAGGAATCAATTACTTTGTTAAAGGATAAAATGTTAAATTTCTTGTTTCAAAAAAGACCTACAAATGTCGTTTCTGAGAACTGCAATGATAATTCTATAAAGCTACTTATTAATAGTAAGCCTGTAGAGAAACTTGAACAGTCGATAATCAATAATTCTGCGAAGAAATTCGACGCTTGTACTGAAACTGAAGTAAAAAAATCTACGCCACGTAAAAATTATGATGACCAATGTATCGTCGCCAGAGAGCGTAAGGCCAAAGTTAAGTTCCTACAACCGAAAACTGGTTTTGAACACCCATGGGCCAAACCGAAGAGAGTGAATGATTTCATAGAAAGTGTGATTAGGAAAATTAGAACGGGGGTTTATTACAGTAAGGAACTGAGATACGTAAATCCAAATTCTAACCGTAAGTGGTGTCAAACTAAATTTCATACTTAGACTATTTAAATATTTTTATACTTATTATAGAGGCGTGAGAGGGGCTCATAGCCCAGTTGCACTCGGTGTTTAGAACCAATCATCGAGGGTAAGCAACGACGGCGCGGTCAGTACCTGGATGGGTGACCGCTAGTGGCATGTTATCATGAGCGTCTCCGTGATTCGGAGGTCACGTTAAGCAGTCGGTCCCGGTTGTTATCATAAGATAAAAGTCGTGAAGCTTAGTTGGAGGCCTTTGGGCGGCTTGAAAACATCCGACGGTAAGATTACGTAGCCACAACGTTGTCTTACCAGTCCCCAACCCGCACTTGGCCAGCGTGAGGACGTATGGCCTTAACCCTCTCCTGAGAGGAGACCCGAGCCCAGCAGTGGGACGTTATGGGTTGTTGATATATATACTTATTACATATTATCTTTAGGTGCCGCAGATATAGCTATGCAGACAGACCATGAAGAACTTGATCACAGAGACATTTTACCTAAAGTAACAGTTATGAAAAAACCAACTTATAAATCGATACCGGGATTTGAATCTTCCCTTCCAGGATTAGAAATCAAAACTCTTAATATGAACCAAATAGCTGTGAAACATTGTGTGACAAATATTATGGTACAATTTGATGTAACAGGCAATATTAGTACTGCGATAAACTCTAAGACACTACCTTTAACGCCTGTTGATGTAACCGAGAGTCATACAAAAATATTTAAATGTAAGACGACCATCGTGAATGCTATGTTACCTGCAGAATTGTGCAGTATTTTGCCAAAGTTGATGAAACTCATTGATTCAGACGTAAAATCTGTCCGTTCAGCTTTGGGTCCGGGCTTAATCAATAAAAGTCATTCGAATTTATCGCCGATCAGCGAATTGTCAACACGTCCTTTGGAAAACAATAATGCTCCGATTATTAACATTAAACCTCTTCAAATTAATGTTTCTCCATTAAACCATTTAGCACATACTGTAAAACCCTACGTAAATGGCTTGTTCTCATACAGAAGCGGTATAATCAAAGGTGCAAAAAAAATCATCCCTGTACTTAAATACAATCCTGCTGTGCTAAAGGAAACGTTGCCGAAAAGTTATACTGTAATAGATATACTAGCATACAGAATTAGACTACCGCTATTCAAGGGAGTAAATATTGTTAATCAATCGGAAAGAAAATTACCGGTTGTGAAACAAAGGCAGTATCCCACCTGCACAGTTTTAGATCTCTACACTACAAAAAATAAAAGGCTGGTTCCACCTTTCAAACCTTTTAAATTTGAAGATACGATGAAAGAAATATTAAATAAAATACAAGTTTCTAGATTAAACACCAGTACATATATACCGAATGTTCAATCGTTTGGAAAAATTCTACACTTGAATATTACATCACAGGTCATCAAAGGCTTAAAATCAAGTGTGATGATATTTGCAAATAACTCAAGTATGAATAATTTTTTTTCTCAAGATAAGAAATATGTGTTAGTTCAAAATCATTCTCCTGAAAAACGATTGGAGTATATTAAACGGTCTACAAAACAAGATACTAGAATCAAAAATCAAAAATCTGTGACGGAGTTAAAAGTTAATATTAAAAACAAACGCAAAGGATTTTATAGATTGTATAGGAAATGTAAGTCAGCTACAATAATTCCGTCTGAAAAATCTGTTAGCACACCACTACACAAAATCCAGAATCTGGACGATTTTTTCCAAGTACTTGGTTCAAAAAAGATACTGGCTAGCGTGTTTGACGACAATGCTGAAAAGAAAATATTATCCTCTATTGTCGAGGTAAGCATTAAACGTTATGTTAGAAAACCTAAGAGTAAACCTTAAACCACCTAAAGAACTGAACAATTTTGTGATACAAAATATTTGTGCTAAATAAAATTAACACATGTGCACCTACATTTTTAGTTATTAAATTACACTTGCAGATGAAAAACTGGATAACAGATATAAACCCAAGACAGGCACTCCTACTGCTTTTGCTAATGAATAAAAAGAATACACCAAATTTAGTACGCTTCAGACCAATTCTACTTCAGGGCATTGCAGTTAATAGAATAACTCGAGCTACTGAATTGGATATGGAAATTGAAGTCATAGAAAGAGAAAATTTTACTAAATTAAGAGAGGTAAGAACACTGATTTATATTACATCAAAAAAAATATTTAAAAGAATAAGGTGTTTGCCTGTAGTAACAAAAAAATAAGATGTTTTTAATGCAGTTACTTCCAGTACCAAGAAATTTAAACATTCTTTTTATTTCCAAATATATTTGTTAATTTTAGATATTTCTACAAAATAAAATTATAATTTCTAATCAACATGTAACGCGACAGGAAACGTCAAATAGGGATGAAAGACGTCATATTACTCAAACAAAGCTTGCCAGTGATGTCAGATTGGGGAGAATCTCCCCAAATTTTGGTATCTTTTATTTCGGGGCTAATTTAAGGCAACATATCATAACACTTTCAAATACAATATCCAATAACGTTATAAAGGTTACCTTATTTTGTTACTTCCATTCGTTCTGCATAGCTAGGCCCTGTTTCATTATATTTCTTGACGTAATTTTTATAGAAGAAGCGTCAAATTATTTGTCAAATAAGCTATCCGGTGGAACAGAATCAGAGCTTTAGAATATCAAGTCTTCAATAAAAAAAAGTGTTTTGTTATGAAGAAAACATTTCATCAACGCAGACAGTTCCAATTTGTCATTGGATTCAATTATAGTAATAAGATTTTTCTCTGTGTCCGCACTGCTGTCTATAAGTATTAAGACGTCACGCAAACCACACACGAAAAATGGTGTTTTGGCGGCAAAATTAACATTTGATTTTTCTATGCATGCTTTATCATTATAATTCGGTTATTATTTATGTAAATATTTTTTACAGCTTCAAATTGATTGTTTATAAAGTATAAACACTTTTTTGAAATATAAGCAAATACCCTATTTAGCTTTACATGTTAGCTAGAAAAACATATCTTCTAGTTTTTTGCGATACCTTTAATTTTTAAGCCTCGCACCAGTCTGTTACACTATTACTAACATGTTTTTTTTTTTAACGCAGTATGAAGGAATTTCGTATTTGCCGGCGTCTGTAGAGAATCATGATCACCTTTTAGAAGAGTTATACTGGATTGCTAAAACTACTGTAAGACTTTTTTTTTCTAGAACATTGTCATAGTGCCAAATCCTTAGGTCATTCTATAACTTATGTAATAATTAAACTTGTCTTTGTTGCCAGGCATCTGATTATCAAAAGCCCTTTGATGAGTCATCAGAAAGACTTTTGAAGTCTTTGTTAGAAAAGCGGAAGAAACTCAATCCTTCTTATTTACGTGTAATGGCACGTTATGTTGGCTTAGGGCTCCTGAAACAGCCCACAAAAAAATAAAATGGGCTTATGAATAATTTTAAATTTTTTGTGCCTAACAATAGTTTGAAAGTATTTTTATAATTATGTTCTTCGTGCCTTTATATAATTATATAATTTATGAATACATTATTTATTTTTAATTCCTACTAGCTGACCTTGCGAACTTCGTACTATTATTTTTCTTAGATACTTATTGTTTTTATTATTTAATCCCGCTTCAGTTTTCATTGGTTGATACAGTTGTTTTCATTAAAATTTTCTTGAATATAAATAAACCTTGCCCTGACAATAACAACAAACTCGTAAAAATATTTATTCAATTTGTTTCAGTCCATAGGAAGCTATGCGCTTACATACTTTTTAAGTGATTCATTTTTATTTATATAGAAGATTTGAACTGCAATCGTGTGACTTGCATTTATTTAAGAAACAAAAGTTTCATAGTATGGGTTGCATTGTAATACTGAAAATGTAAATATATACTTTTCATTTCACAATAACTTAATTAATTGTTAACATCGATCTAGAAACCGTTGAATTTGTTTGCCGATCTGCATTCTTATCGGATTGTGTTTGCTGAATTGCTCGTGTGTCGAATTTCGTTTTCTTCAAAGTTGAGAATATATTTAATCTAATAGATGTCGAAATGAGATATTTGACCACTTGCCTTTCTGACAATATGCTACGAATTCGTATGGTATCAATTTTGATTCTTCTTCTTTTGCGTAGATGGCAACCAGTTTATCAGCTATTTCTGCCAATGTCAAGTATTTCGTATTCGTATTTCGAGTCTTCGTCGTGATGAAATTAAAGATAGTGTAAAATTGTGGATGAGATGAAATAGGGACCGTCTTTCGTAAAAACAAAAAATGATCTCTTCTTCTTTTGATGATATGGCAATCAGCCGGATAAGCTATTTCTGCCAATGTCAAGTATTTCAAGTCTTCAATTCTAAGTCTTCAAGTCTTCGTTGTGATGGAATTATATGAAAAAAATATAAAAAATGTGGATGACATGAAATGGGGACCGTCTTTCGCAAAAACAAAAAACGATCCAAAAACACGATCTCCCTCTGTCTCTTAAGCCTTTATTCCTTTAATTAGCTATCTGTAGCTGACACTTGTGACAGTTCAATGTCTCATTCTGATGAATGTTTTTAAATTAGACGACTAAAGCTAAGGAGACAGAATAAAAGTAAATAATATTGCTCTATTCAGATAAACAGCTATTTAGTAGATAGGATAGGATAAGAGGAGTTATCTCTTTATGTGGACTAAGAGCTACAAAGCGGTTAGTTTGTAAAATTTCTGTACCGTCGCAATTTAATTCAATCAGGATATAAAGTACATTTTATTTATTTATACTGTCGGCTTTGCTTTAGTGCTACTGCCGAAAGTGTCTAACACAATGTCGAACGTAGACAATCAAGAAGAAATAATTCAATATGTACCTTTTATGTCTTTCGTGCACCCATCGTTTTGGCACACTCTCACCGAAATTAAACTTAACGTCGATAGATTAAACGAAACTTCGAAACAAATTTACGGTCGTTTTACTTATCGAGATGATATTGGAGCGATATTTGAAGTCGATGGCACCTCTTTTAACAGGTAAGAATTACTTCAATTAATAATGTTATCATTTATTTATATTTATGGACTAAGGAATTTAATTTTACTTCAGAGTTCCAGAAACAGAACATCTATACACGAGTGTGAAGGGAACAATAATTAATAAAAACACTGTAGAAGAATTTAAGTCAATTGATAAAGCAGCTCTTTTGAATTCTGTTGGTACAACAATATGGGAAAGCTTAAAGGAGAGGAGGTGGATTGATAAACCAAGTTCTTTATTAAACTTCTTTATATTCTCATTTGCTGTGAGTATTCTGTGACAGTTTTAAATGAAAAGAATTTTGTTAACTTACTAGTTCAAGGACATAATCCTCATTTCTGAGGAGAGTCCAGCCATTGATTATTAAATTTAACATTATTTTTTCAGACATTGAGATCTATTTTTAGTTTCTTAAATTCTCTCTTACATACATCTAGATTTAGTTTTGTAATAATGAAGCATTCTAATACTATTTATCTACCTTTAAAACTTATATCAGTTTGTACTATTATTTATGTACCAAAGTTTTAAATCAATGGCCAGAATAATTTAAGTTTAAAATGTATAACTAACCAATAAACAAAACTTACCCCCTTATTTTTACAAAACATAAGGAATGTTTCTCTGTTATTTTCAACTTTAAGCTTATTGGTTTTAAGTTGAAAATAAAACAAAGCCGTAACTTAAAATTTTAAACCAAAAATGGGATTATGTTATCTTCTACGGTATTTTTTCTTGTTTCCTAGTTCCTTTGCAATGACTCAATTGAAATAAAATTCAAATAGGGTTTTAGCAGGTTCAAGTCTAACTTAAATTAACAAGTAACTCTTATTTATGAAATAAACTTGATCATTCTTTTTAGGATCTCAAGAAATTCCACTATTATTACTGGTTTGCATTCCCTGCTCCTAGTCAACCCACAGTGTATGTGATTAAAAAGAGTTCATGTATATCATCAGCATTTACCAATAAACAAATAGAAGATTTAGCGCAAAGTTACATAAAGCTGGAAGATGAACAAAAGTGTTTCTTTAGCATTACTAAAGAAAATGATACTATTAAAGTACAAACACTAGCGCAATTTTTAAGACAAACAGAATGCCATCTTGCGATAAATGATGTGTACTTTGTGTTTCAAGATCCAAGTAATGGAATTAATCCTGGATGGGGTCTTAGGATCTTTTTGGCGGCTTTATTGGACTACTGTCCACAATTAAGTGGTTCTAATATTAATGTAATAGGTCTTCGATGTAATATATCTGGTGGAGTGGAAAACAGTTGTATATTTTCAGTGAAAATACCAGTGGTAAGTTGAATATGAAATATTAAAACTTATTTAACTTGTGTGATGTGATGCCCGTGGTCATTGTCTAGATTTTGTGTTTCTTTCTCTAGATAAGTTTTTTATCAAAGGCTTTGTTTGTTTCCTGTCCATTTTTTTATTTTTTTTCATTACCATATTAACTTCTCATAACATCTCATAAAGGTCATCATATCAACATTGTTGTTCCTCTCCATTTCCATTTCAACAACAGCATGATTCTCTTGAACAGGCGGTAGCCTAATGGTAATTAGAAATGGTTATTAATATAAATTTTATAAAATAAGAATGAAGAATGAATTCAATTCAAATAGTATTGTATAAAAGTTATAAGAGTATTTAAATATATTTGAAGCACATCTATGTTTTTTTTACACTTAATTTACAAGTATGTAAATGTGACTGACTACACTGTTCCTATATTGTACTAACCAATGTCATTCAGCTAGTCTGGTAAATATATAATTATAAATTTCAGGATGTTCAAAAAAGTGATACAGCTGGTTGGGTTGGATGGGAGCGAAATGATAAGGGTAACTTTGGTCCGAAACTTGCCAATATGTCTGCGTCACTCGATCCAGTGGTGTAAGTTCAATTGATACATGTTTATTTATTTTAGTCAACTCATACATGTCTTTTACAGATTCTACACATTTCTAAACAAAAGGTTTCAATTAATGTAATAATTGATGATTCTTTCTGCTAGCTCATATCAATCCTTATTCATTACCGAAAGGCCTCTTTAAATATCATTCTCTCTTTTCTAATTATATATCATTGTTTAAAAAATTTACGACCACAAAAGAACCACTGATAAATATGTGGAGTATCGACTTGCGCTCCGTGCTGTGGTTCGGAGGTAACGTTAAGCAGTTAATTATAGACTTGAGATCCTAATAAGTGTGGGACGACAGGCTTACGTCATGTTAGGAAATGAATTTTTAAGATCGGTACTTTAACATTTACTGCTTCTCAAAATACAGGAAACCCTAGTTTGAGGATCAGGGGTCTCATATAATTCTTTGCCATACTTGTTATATAATTTGTTATTGTAAATGAAGTAACCGTGTTACGTTCTTGTTGTATGGTTAAATTTATGCAATAAACTATTATTATTATTATTATTAACATAAAGTCAGAAAGGAATGGATACTGCTAAACTGAGAGTGGAGCCATTTTACAGTTAGTATTATCAAAGGTGGAATACAATACCTATAGACTAAAAATTGACAACACATTAACTCAGAGTAACCAGGAGTTGTACTACATTCTACTTAAAGTCCTATATCCCTTAGATGGGGCAGGGGCGTCCACATTGCATCGCTATCCCGTTCTGTCTTTCGTTTTGATATCGCCCCAGATCTTGCCAATGGCATTCGCTTCATTGATTGAGAGTCCGCCGCCAAGTTCGCAGAAAGTTCGCATTTCACCCTGCATTTGGCTCACCTGCATCTCCTGATGGCGGCGCGTATCTGTGCGGATACAGCAGTTTCCAGGGGGCAAGCGTGGACGTGGATGACTAAGACTTGCTAGGGCTCTGCTTTATTGGTTTTCCGCGACTTCACACCACAGGTCAATCAATCAATCAATCATCAGNACACCCCCACACACACCACAGGTAGTTTCTTGGCATTTTGTAGGTAATGTTGTACTTACTACAAGCGATTCCCGCAAAGAGTATACCCTAACTCCTCTCCCACCATCCTTCGGGAAATATTTTAAAATATTATACACTTATTGAGTATAATATTTTATACATATATAAAATTCAGCCTTCCTAAAATGATGTAATTAAGCATAATTTTTTTAGACCTTTGATACCTGCTTACTGTGAAACGGCAGCGCTTTCAGCTTAGCGAGTATCCATTCCATTCTGAGTATATGTTAGGTTAGCAATCCTAAAAAAAATATCTTTCCTTAAATGAGAGCCTGGGGTGACTGGGATCTTGGAGCATTATCATAGGATGACAGTCGTAAAGCTTAGTTGAAGGCCTTCATGCGACTTGAAAACATCCAACAGCTATATAACGTAGCGACAACGTTGTCTTGCTTAACCAGAGAGCTGGCTTTAGGAACATACATCCTGTGTCGCGGGGGAATTAACAAACATACATGAATCGGACACAAAGAACACTCAGACTTAGAACAACAATTGGAAGTGGAAGTGGGAAAGTGATGTCCCATGTGGCATTTGAACCCACAACACTTGGAGCAGTAGAAAGCGGCGTGGCGACCATTTAAACCACTAGGCCAACCAATATATATATATTATATATAAATATACCATAAAAATTTTGTAGCCACATAATTAAAAGCATTCTCCAATAGGTTGGCTGATACGTCCTCTGATCTCAATATAAAACTCATGAAATGGCGACTTGTACCTGATATAGACATAGAAGTGATGAAGAAAACGAAGTGCTTGCTCTTAGGAGCTGGTACGCTGGGTTGCCACGTGGCTAGAGATTTACTGGTAAGAGATTCAAATTACGAGTTATTTCATTTTTTAAAAATAAACATTGGCATGTGACATGTAAAAATCCCTACTGTTGTAACAATTCGAATTTCTACTCGCAGTCCTTTTAAAACATATATTTTTATATTTTAAAATATGTATATTTTATGCTTTGTTTCATACAGACTTCATAAAAATATAATGATGATAATATAATAATTTATTAACACACTATTAGTTTCACACAGTTAGTAAAACACTTGACTACACGCAGGTGACGTGACCTGTATTTCCTGAAATTGATAATTCATAATGGGCCCCTGATCATGTTGCTCAGAGAGCCTAGTGTCGGGTTACAGCGATCGGCATTGTAATTGACCTATACTGCGACGCGTCGAGTGCAAATTGATCTGATATAAACTTGTAAGATTATCGTAGTAACAGGGGCGAAAATATTAAAAAATATATTTAGTAAACTGATTTTATTTTAAACAAAGTACATTGAGCGGGCTACTGCACAGATAAAGGAATGAATAAAAAAAAGGATGATGCCATCTAGCGGCAGCTATGCGCAAAGGGGCTTGCGTTACAATACAACAAAACTGATACTATGCCCTCTGAATGCGATTTTTTTTTCTATTTAATTTACTGAGCCCTCAAACTCCCTTTTTTACCTGCTACCTTGTTACTAGAAGAGTCTCTAGACCGTGAATCGCCCGTGTGCAATCATTACTTTAGCGCCCTTTAGTAAGCCTAGCGAGTTTCAGTAAGCGAAAAGATTCATTAACCGCTGCACACTCCGATGCGCTGCTGCGCCCGTGTGCAACGCGAGGTTTCGATTTTAAAAATAACTCACCATTTCAGGCATGGGGCTTCCGCCACATAACCTTTTTAGATAACGGAAAAGTGTCTTACTCAAATCCAACACGGCAAGTTCTTTACACCCATGAGGATTGTCTTAATGGAGGCAGAAAGAAGGCTGAAGCGGCTGCTGACAATTTGAGACGTATTCTGCCTTCCGTAGTAAGTGTCACTATATAATAATAATATCCTGCTACAATCACACAAATCCATCCAGTCCCAAACTAAGCAGATATTAGATAACTAATAAATGTCTGCCTCTGTGGCGTAGTGGTAGCGAATGCGACTGCTGTGCAAGAGGTCTCGGGTTCGATTCCTGAGTCGGACCAAATGTTTGTATGATCTGCAAATGTTTGTTTCGGAGTTTGGGTGTTTTCTATGTATAATATGTATGTATTTACAAAAAAAAAAGTATATAAGTATTAATATCAGTTGTCTAGTACCCATAGTACAAGCTCTGCTTAGTTTGGGACTAGATGGCGTTGTGTGTTAAAATGTCTGAACATATTTATAAAAAAAAAAAAAAAAAAAATATTGGTAGCTTCTCTAGCCAAGTCTGTCTGGCGTAATAAGAGTGCCTTTACGTCTACGTTTACGTTTAAACAGTGACGTCACAAGTATGTATTTAGTACATATTTCATACAAAGTTATCGTTTTGACAGATGCTTAAAAGTAACTAATTTAACTAAGGTGTCAACTATTGTCCTAAAGACAAGTTTTCTAAGAAATAAAATAGCTACGGTAAACTTACTGCACCCTTTCACGCATAAATTCTATAATTCAATATTTAAATTATTTTTTACATGGTGTTTCTATTATACTATTCAAATAATTTAAAAAATGTTATCAGATAACTAAAGGCATCGTAGCTCACATTCCAATGCCTGGTCATCCAATAGGCGAATCGTTGAAAGAGGAAACGTTAAGGAATATCAAGATAATAATTGATGCTATTGAGGAACATGACGTCATATTTCTATTGCTAGATTCTCGGGAAGCCCGCTGGCTTCCAACAGTTCTGGGTGCTTCTTATAAAAAGGTAATGAAATTTATTTGAAAATCTTTTCAGGCTAGATAACGAATGATGTATGATTTTGAAAGTTTCTCAATATAACCTATAAAAGACGAATATTTGCGTATAATATTTGCGGAGGCCTTCGTTTAGCAGTGGACGGCAATAAGCTGCAGAATAAGAATTTGCCGTGTGGTGACGGGTTAAGCAAACGGAAAGTCACGACCCTTATTTACCCTGTAGGTGACGTAATATCCGATTAAGGGATCAAACTTTGTAAGACAACAGCACAACAAAGAGAAACAAACACATACACGCCTCATACCAACCCATTTGGCGAGATTGGTGTAGTAGATCACAATCTCCTTTTAAAGTCGAGGCCTATGACCAGTAGTGGACTAGTAGAGACTCAGAGTTAGAAATTTTGATTGGATGAATTGATTTTGATGATTTTATTTTATTTTAAACCTGGTGCTTCCCGTGTGATCCCATTTCAATCTGGTCCAGTTCTTGAAGTCGTTTTTGTGTTATATTTTACCAGATAGTATTAAACGCCGCGCTAGGATTCGATAGCTACGTTGTGATGCGACACGGAGCAGCCGACGGGTCTTCAACCGCCGGTAGTGCTTATACCAATGCCAAGTGGATCTCAGGTGGAGATCTTGGATGTTATTTTTGCAATGACGTCACCGTACCCGGTAATGTAAGCACATTTTAGTTTGTCGTTTTTGTACTATAGGTAAATGGTTGCCATACGAACATCTTTGCCAATCGTAGCAGGTAGTTGATAGTCCTCAAAAGTCCGAAAACACTATACAGACCCTCGATATCGTCTAGACTAGGCCTAGTACTTAGCAAAAATGTTGTAGGCAGAAATCGATGTTAAGATGTATTTACTTCTTAGTTTGGCAAGAGGCTCTGGAGTAGAAAAGTGAATGTTTATGTGCAGGATAGTATAGGCATTGTACCTTATTAATTTAAACAAAACAAAGACCTCAACCCTCCCCTTAGAGGAGACCCGAGCCCAGCAGTGGGACATTATGGGTTGTTGTTATAATTTGAAAGGCACATCAAGATTATCTTTGGTGTGCCTCTTACGTTGTATCGTTATTAATCTATGCCTGCCGTAAATAACTTTCGACGAGAAGTGATCAATTTGAAATACATTTTTTCTTCTGTATGGAAGTGTGTGGTGTTCCGTGAAAAATGACTAGGCAATCACAGTCCATTGACTATGACCCCAATCATTTTTGACGGAACCAAATCTGTCGGGTAGTATATTATTACTTACTTGAACTTGTAATTAAAACATATTGTTATATTCGTAGGTAAATACATTTAAAAGCCACAGTTTCTTAATGTAAATTTAATTATAGTTTTAGAGTTTTACAATGATTTTGTGTGTTCTATTATTCCCCAAATCTAGATACTTCCTAATTCGACTTGATATTGCTAGTGTTGCCACACATATAATTTCTTACCTTCTATTATTAACGTAAGTCGTATATTTACAGTCATTGCAAGACCGAACTCTGGATCAACAGTGTACTGTGACGCGACCAGGTTTAGCCGCGATAGCTGGAGCGTTAGCTGTTGAGATCCTCGTAGCCATTCTACAACACCCACAAAGGTAAAACTTACGAATGGCGCCAATATTTTTTTTATGACTAGTCTCTCTGTCCAATATAAATTACCTTAAGCTTACCAGGTGCACCCTGGTGCCAAGGTTCCCCGCGTTTACATTGTTTTTAAACGTGTTGTATATCGTGTCAAAATATAAGTTCATTAAATGTAAAACTTTTTGAATTTCAAAGCGTAAAAAACCAGTTAACCATTTTTATATATCAGGCCGTCAACGCTAAAGTGGCTTAAGCTTGAGACAAACAGTAAGAAAATAAAAGGTTTTATATAATCACAAATTAATTTGCATATAATTTATTGTAGTGGATTTTAGCCTTTATGCATATTTTATGCAGTTACTGTCATAAATTCTTCCGAATGAAGTTGGTAATTTTAAAATAATTCTATATTTTTTTTTTAGCAAAGTTATGCCGTTAATAAAGCAAGTTAGGACTGGATACTGTTTTGTTAAAAAAACAATTAAATCAAATTTATTAAGTACAACTAATTAAACTTAAATTAATCATCATCATAAAAATGTGTGTGATGCACAGGTGGCATAAAAATCATCAACTCCAGTAAATCTTTCTTTTTTTATCACTGATTGTATGACCCTCAGAGTATAATAAAATTAGTTTATTAGTGACAACAGAGGTCTGTTACTTCATATCAACTTCCTAAATAAAACATCTTTATTGTTAGAATACTGGAGATAAAATATATATGGATGCATTTCATGAAACATTAACCATTGCGTTTTTAGCCACTATTTTTCCCTTGTCAACTGAAACTTTTCTATTAGTTATGTTTCTTTCAAGTAACAGATTTGAAAAAAAAAATTCTTTTGTCATAGATATTATTTTGAATGGTCTGACTTTCCTGGCAGTCAAAATCAGTTGGTTCCAATCCTGAGTTACAAATATATATATCGAATGAAATCCATGTGAAATTGCATCACACAAATTTGTGTTCTGGATTCCCCAGGGGATACAAGTGGACGGAGCCAGTTTAAACCACCTTTGCATAATGAATAAAAATAAATGAATTCAAAACCTAGTTTTGAGCGCCATCTTTTACTGAAGATAATAATCAAAGAAAGGCCGATTTTGCATGATATTTTATCAGGTATTTGGATCACTTATAGTTAAGTCAGAATATGGAAAATTTAGGGTTACGCTATTGTTGTGCTGACGGCCTCATATATTGATAGTACGCAGGAATATAACGCCTACATGTTATCGAAAGACTTAACAGAATCGGTTTAGTAGTTACAAAGAGTACCCTATCATCACCATCATCAGCCTATCACAGTCCACTGCCTGACATAGGCCTCTTCAATTGCAGGATAAAATAAGAATACCCCCCCCCCCCCCATCCATACAAACAAATTTTACCTTAGAATAATATATACATATAATTTTAGGGAACTAGCACCAGCTCCATACAACTTGAGCGATGAAGGCGAAAGCATACCAGGTTTAGAAGGCGTCCTGGGTCCAGTACCACACGCTATAAGAGGGTTTCTACACTCTTATCAGACAATGTTACCCACCTGTCCGAAGTTCAACCAGTGCGTGGCCTGTTCAGTTATAATACTGAATAATTATAAAGCAGAAGGCAACGAGTTTCTGTTGAATGTTTTCAATAGTGGGAAATATTTGGATGATTTGACTGGACTCTCACAATGGCGTCTCAATGCAGAAATGACTGATGTAAGTGGCTTAAAAGTATTTTTTTATATATGGGCCTGCCAAAGAGACTCTACTCAGTCTGATGGAAAGCATAAGCAGAATTCCAGAGCATTGTTCATCATACTCATTGCGAATGCAACAGTGCAGCATGGTGACCCACACCATGGCGGCCTAGTGATGGTTCTTCATCATTGGGCTTCTGGTCTCGCACTCACCAATGATGCACGAATGCTGCCACTATAGGTTGATATTCTATTCAGACCATTCGTGCTAAACAGCTTGTTTTGTTTATAAAAATTGTGGGGAAAATTTTGTCTTGCTTGTTTTAGGGCCAGTTCCATCGCCTCCTGATAGTTATCCGCTATGTAACTGATAAAAGTTATTGATAGATGTATGTTTATCTGACATATATGAATCCCAGATTTGTGAGACCTGAGTCTAGTTTATCTAGCAAAAAACTCAGAATCGTCTATGAGGGGCTTTATCAGCAAGTTGTGACTGGCTCTTTTTGAAAAGACTGAGTACATTACATAGATAGATAATGGTCAAGCTTATATAAAACATTCACAGGTTATGACTTAAAGATAATAACTAGCGAACGTCTCGTACTAGGATTATACAATCTTTAAACGATATTAAATCGTGTGTACAGTATTTAAAGTCTATATTACAAAGCTCAGTCACGTGCCGCTTAAGGTGCAGATTATTTTGCGCGGGTTAGCAGTAAAAGTATTTCGGCTGAAATTTACATTGATTAATATATTATTTACAGATACTGACCCTTACTGATGATGATGAGGAAACAAGTGATATGTAAATATTGTTGGAAGTAGCAGTTTTAATTACTCTTCACTGTTATACAAGTTATTACTTCACAGGTTGTGATATGGCAGCTGTCCGCTACAAAACCTATTGTTATATTCTTTTGTTATGTGTAAGTGTCCCTAAGAACTTAGTTTTTTCCAAGTATAACTTTAATCAACTCACCAATAAATTATTTTAGGTATACTGTAAGTATGGAGACAACAGTAAGATAATACGTGTCCTAAATCTAGAACAAAAAATTTCAATGGGTATTTTTTCTTAGATTTTTCGTTTGTTGGCTCAATAAAAGGGAAGTTCCAATAGAAATTCTATATTTTAAAGTAGTGTTCTAAAACATTCGATAATTGATGTGTAATATATACTCTTTCCAACGTATTTAAATGTTTAAATATATCATTCAAATAGCTTATATAGCTTCACCTGCTGCAAAATTACTTTAAACTGACACATTTATTCACACAAATTTAAATCGTCTCGAAGTAGCAAAACTTTTGATAATATTAGTACATTGATAAATTTCATTAAAATTTTAACGGCAAACGAGGCATTCGAGGAGTTGTAATTAGCAACACTCAAAAGTGCTGGAAAACCTAAATCTAACTTGAGGACAACTAATTTCATCTGAGTAATGTACTCATCTCAGAAATGCGGTGCGATAAACATGAAAAATGCTTGAGGCTGTGTCAAATAAATGTATTTACTCTATTGTTGTGTACTTAAAATTAAACATGTAAATGTATGAACTAAAAGTTTAACTAAAATATGATATGGACTGTATTTAATCTTCCGAATATATTTTATTAAAGTAAATATCATATTTATGGCTTTGGAATCATTTCAGTTGTTTTTATTTCAAGTCTGACTTACCCACCTCACACATTTTATAAGAGATTTAAGCCCACGTGATTAAAATACCTTAAAAATAGCATTTTTAAAATGAATAAGAGGGGCGCACACCGAACTGGTCTTCGGCGAGACTGTTTTCCACTGTTGTCTTGTGCTGACACACAACGCATGAGAACGCACCCGCACAAAGGGTCGAAGAGGGGAGGAACAATTTGTTATCACAATATAGCAAAGTATATTTAGCGAGAGTTTGAGAAGTTAGTGGGTTCGGTCCATTTCAGTGGTCATTTTTTCCCGTGACTTGTCCACTGCTCTTCGATTTTTATAGTCGATAGCTTGAAGTTATAAATTGTAGTATTTTGAAAGTGAGAGAGCCACGCTTCGGCATGAAAGGGCCGGCTCGACTAGAGTATTACCGTAAAGGTCGAAAACTCACTGAAAACGGGTGTGAAACATCGCTTGCGAGTGAGTACGCAGTGAATGAGAATACCAGAGGCCCATACCTCAACCCCTCCTATCATCTACCCCGCAACGCACTTGTGACGCCTCTAGTGTTGCGGGTGTCCATGGTCGGCGATAATCGCTTACCATCAGGCGATAGGTCTAATAGTTTGCCGCCTGTTTAATAAAAAAATATATTACCGGCCTCTCGTCCACAGCAAAAATTAATCTTTGAAAATAAACTTGCTAATTATAAAAATACAGGTATTTCTCGTGCTTTAGTTAACATTACAAATAAAATAAAATACATTTACAAAAAATAGTAAAAAAATTGGGTAATATTACTGAAACATATTTGAAACACCTACCATAGCGGAGTTGTCGAACATAAGACGAGGTATTAAAATCAGCTTCATTGTCGAGTCGAAAACTTACTGTCAGAAGCGGCCTTGGGGTACGGCAGTCAAAATCCCCCCCCCCCCGCCCTTTTTTACGTTTGGAAACCCCCATCGATCTTTACGGCAACCTAGTTGAGCCCCGACAAACTGTCTCCAGAGACTGTCTGTCGACTCCGGTGTGTACCCAGTCGAACAGAGATACTACACCTTACCAAATGTTACATCATCCTTCATATGTTTAATTGTTTTTACCCAAGTAATAATATGAATATACCAAACTCCATTAAAAACAATACATTTAATGTATATTATTAACTTTCATTGTAATTATGTAATAAACAAAATCATTAAATTAGGGACACATCGTCATCTGGATTGCTGGCAACGATTTTGGGTTGGCAGCATGAATTTCTTTAACTGGCTTTGGAGGTCTGATTTTTCTTCCATGTCGGCCGGTCTTTCTCTGCCACAAACCAGACCGTGGTCTATTACCGAGCCATCTGTTCCGCTGCGGGGAGCCTATTGGTGTACTTGAGTGAATCGCGTTGGATAGGCGACCTACAAACATATTCATAGATTGTTAATTAAACCTTAGCACAATAATCAGGTCGTGTAAAAAATTGCAATCCCGATTTTTGCGTCATTTTTCACTGATGTTCGACTTCTAGCCATACACGGGCAATGCCACGCTAAAGGGTAACAGGTATTATGTATATAGTATTTGCATTAAAGACTGTGTCATAAAGAAAGCTAAAAAAATATTATACATACAAACAATTATATACCAATGACAAGCAGCGTACAATAAATATTTGAATCGAGCGGGAAACAAAGGCGTCGAGGATCTTCATTTTTTACGCTTGCTTTTTTACGCCAGTACGCTACGACTATCACACTGCTTCACGTGCGGATTTGTTTAAACATGTACGCGCTCGTACTGCTCTCGTCCTACGCGCGTATTGGATACTCTTTCGATACGACGCCGTGTACGAAGGGCATTAATCTTGCTTGTCTATGGCATGAAGTTTGATCTATCACTCACTTCACGCTTCACATACTGTCTTGAGCTGTTATCTTGGACGGATATGTGTTGATGGAGATCGTTTTTTGTTTTTGCGAAAGACGGTTCCCATTTCATGTCATCCACATTTTTTATATTTTTTATCATTAATTCCATCACGACGAAGACTTGAAGACTCGAAGACTTAGAATTGAAGACTTGAAATACTTGACATTGGCAGAAATAGCTGATCCGGCTGATTGCCATATCATCAAAAAAAAAAGAAGAAGATATGTGTTGATGCGCGGAACCGTGTGATATTATTGTGGATTTATAATTGAGGACTACAATTGTTGTGGAATTGGCTTGGAAGACAAATTTGTACTGTTTGGCAAGTGCAATTAGCTCCAAATAGTTGAAATAGTTTTTAATTGTATTTTGTACCTAAACCTTTGTTCCTTTTTAGCCGCATACGCAAGATGAATATATACTTAACCTAAAATTAGTCCCGCGCTAACGCAGGCATTATGTCGACTTTTGACCGAATCACCGTGTCCTAGCGCTTCCACTAAACAACATTAAACACGGTGATCAGGTTACGAGAAGGTTGAAAATTAGTAATTGCGAAATTCACCTATATTAATTTTATCTCTTCTAAATACCCCCATTTTAATATTCAGCAATTTGTACCACAAAATATGTAAATACATACCCACAACAGCCATACATTTCTGATCAAAACTGAACAACCTTTTAGAAGGCATTTGGACAATGATTCTGTCATCTTGTTTTCTCAATATTGTCCCAAATGTACCAGCCGCATGTATGTATAGACCGCCCATTCCTGTGTATGATAAATAAATGGTTAGAAATCTCGAGGGCAGACATACTTTATTGATACTAAAACAGCTTTATCTGTCTTTTAAGATTTAAGACATTGAGGAGCGTTATTTAATTGATGCCTTAGTTAATTGAATAACCACATATAACAAACTCAAATATTCCCGAAAGAACATGACTGCCTCGGTGGCGTAGTGGTAGCGTATACGACTGCTGTGCTAGAGGTCTTGGGCTCAATTCCAGAATCAGACCAAATGTTTGTATAATCTGCAAATATTTGTTTCGGAGTTTGGGTGCTTTCTATGTATAATATACATGTATTTAAAAAAAAAGTAGTATATATGAAGGACTAGATGGGGTTGTGAGTTAAAATAAAATGTCCCAAACATCCTAATTTATCATTACATGCCATTAATGACGCAAAATTATTAGTTTTACTATATGCTTATGTTCCAGTCAGAGCTCTTAACCAGTCCAAAGACTTTTTTAATTTGAAAAATCAATCAATACAAATTCAGCAGAATAAATACAAATGAATTGTTTCAGTGTTAGTAAATCAAGTTCTTACCGGGCACTTTCTCAATACTGTGTACAACAGTTCCAAATGGTAAAGCTCCCAACAAATATGCATCTCCTTCATTTGCTCTGACTGAAAACAAAATATATTTTTTATAAATTCTGTAATTGTACTTGTGCATTGCTGTGTAATTTTAAGTTATATCACAGAAATGTGGTAGTTGGAAAAACCTGACACATTAACAACTTCTTTTTTTGGAAGGCCAGGTCTATGCTGAAATGAGTCTGTATACTGTATTATTATAAGACCTTTTTCTTTCAACAGATTACTTTGTTTAAGGTTAATTGTTTATAAAATATTTAATAGCTCTACTTTTGTCATAACTGATTTCAAACATAATATGCATAATGACAGTAACCAAGAACAACTAAAATTATGTAATTATCTGATGAAATGGGGTTCATAGAATATAAAAATCTTTGAAGTATTTATTTTCATGTTTAGAGTGGGATTAACAGTTAACAAAAATAAAACTATAGCAGTCTGCCATGTTATGTAGCCAGTATGCCAGTTGAATACCAATCAGACCGAGTTAGGTTATGTGTCTCTAAACTTCAATTTGTTTGGATATAATTGTCAATCATATCACTGTTTTTAAGTGCTATAATTGACATGGTTGACAAATGGTGAAACTTAATTTTTTGTAGAAATATGATTATTTTTGACAATACGAGAGACTTACGAACATCACAAAACAGTTTCTCAAAATTATTCATCATGCCTATACCTTAAATACATCAAAACTTGAAAAGTGATGTCCTCATGGATGGAATGGAAGATGGTTCATATATTTACCTGGTATCCTCGGTAGTTCTCTAGAGGATTTAAGTATATCACCAGCTTTCATATTCTCTGTGGCCAAAATATATTTGAGTTTATCGCCTACAGCAACTAAAGCTATATGGGCAGTTCTACATCCATCTTCCAGGACCTGGAACATAATTTTATGTGTAAATTTTGGATGTGATTTTATTAATTCTGTAAAGATTTATTTACTTTCTCTAAAAATAGTTTACTAAGACTTTATATTCAGAACAGGATAGTACACATAGTACACCCATATACACAGTGGAATTTTGTAATGCTACCTGAAGGTAACTCTTAATATTATAGTTATCTGTAGTAATTTGATATAGTCCCCTTAAACCCTTATCACTTCTGTGCAAATATTTTTTTTTGCAATTTACAATGCAAATGCAAAGATGTACATACAACTACATTCGCTAGTTTATAGTAATGAGCTATCTTGAAGTCATAAACTTTTCAAACACATTGAAGTGTGTAATAAATACCAAACATATAACACTGTTAGGGTATATTTCAGAGGAAGCCCAATCTGAAAAGTAAATACCAGATTTATTTTAGTAAAAATTACATTCACTGTTCACAACACCATATTCAGAACAAAAATAATATATATAACAACAGTCAATTTTATGTTAACACGAATTTCACATAACTCCAATAGAAAATCCTATCTGTGCTGGCTGGTACAACCATCAACAAGATCAGTACTCATAATACAAGCAATATTTATTTGGAAAGTGACAATGTTTTAAATACTTATTGACTTCATTTTATGTAGCTATGAAATTATACATGATTTCTAATTAAATACAAATTAAAAACACATTATTTTTAGTATTGGAATGTACAACACAAAGCAGTACCTGAATAACTTTTTCTTCTTGTGGTGGTCCTTCAGTAGGTCCAGTTCTTAGCCAGTCTATCCAATGATATTTTTGTTTAATGCCTCCACCAATTCCCTTTGCTATAACTCGACCTGCAGTTTGGAATGTTGTTAAAAAGTATTGACAAGACCCTCAAATTTTAACTTCAGTTAGATATTTTTAATTATAAGCTTTTGCAGTGGCTCCGGTTGCATGTATGTTGGTTATCGCGGTTAAAAGTAGCCTATTTCGTTCTTCAAGAGTCAAAGTATCTTCATGTCAAATTTAATTGAAATTGTTACAGTGGTTTATTTGTTAAAGCGTAACAGATAGACAGTTTAGTGCCAATTTATAATATGCATTAATTTCGATTACAGCATAGTAAAATTTATAATACAAAATGTATACTAACCAGATTCAGGATCTCTGCCAGCAAGGTTAGTAACATTCAAAGGTTTTACAGTGTATTCTTCCGGAAAATGTACTATTCGTCTGTAACTTTTGCCCAATCCAGGTTTAGGTTTATAAATATTTGGTTTACTTGCTAAATTCACTACAGCCAAATGAATAGATCTTCTGGATATTATGGTAGTTACCGGCGTTAAAGTTAAATTTGCTAATAGCTTATTTAACGCCATTTTTAGTTATTTATTGTATAAAGTTAAGTCAATGAATTTCTACCGTTCAGAAAGTAAGTAATAAGCCCTAACCTCCAAACATACTGTTGTCAATACTGTCAATGTCAAAAATCTTATATCAAACTACAACTACCCTAACCTGACACACACCAGTTTAAACATGGTTACTGAATGTGTAAAAATTCGATGTACGTAAAATATAAGAATTTGTTTATTTTTTATTTGATGATTTGAGGCAAACAACTATGGATCCCACATATCCTAAGCCACCTCAATAAAGTTGAGGTTAATGTCCCTCATTAGAGAATAGGCGATAATTTTACAGCGACTTCTTATCTGCTAGAATTTATTACTTTGATTTCTTCCTTGTTTGCCCTAATACATTTAAAATTCTGTTGGATTTTTTTTTCATCTTATCTTCAATCTTTTTTTTTCATTTTATATTCACTCTGTTCCTCATAAATGTTATGCACAATAAAATAAGAAAATTTAATTATTATTTTTGTGCATTGTTATTTAATCAATTTTAGGATAGGGATGCTCCATTCTAGATGAACATCGATCCAAAAAAATTTAATGTAAGATTAACATCGATAAAACACATTGAAGTTTAAATATATCGAAGCTTGTTGTGACCAATAAAACTATCTATTCCATTCATTAAATTCGTTTATTGATAACGAAAACACACTATTAAAATTAATATTCCCAATATATTTTGGGCACACTGTAAAGAGATTATTTTGTAAGGGGTCTTGCTTTAAATAACTTTTTAAATAAAATCGTTTTTTCCCTAGGCAAGTATATATTATTCATCTCATGTTCATCAGCTTAAATATTATTTTGTTCAGTAAATGTTTTATATTATTTAAAATCAAAATTATTGATATATTAAAGTTTTGGTATCATGTCTTCGAAAATTAGATTTTTATACCTAATACATTTTTTGTTTGACGTATATATATATATAGTCGTAGTCATATGCCATAGTCTGAGATCAAACATTATATAGATGTCTACAGCCTATGCAAGTTTTAATTTTTAATTCTCTTTTGTCAATGATTTGATCTACATCATCGTAAACTACATTTGTTGTACTTTAATTACATAATGTTATGCACAATAAATGTTTCTCCTTAATTAAGTTTATATAGAGGCTATTGTAATATGCCTACTGAATTAAAGTGGTATTTAGATCCACCAAATATTTCAATATTTATATATCTGTTCTGCTAAAGAATAAGGAAGAGATGAAAAAAAACAAAATTTTGTATAAAGTTCAATATATTTTTGAAAATAAAAAATTCTTACACATACTTTTTGTTTAATTCTAAACCTAAGATCTATTTAATTTAATCATCACTAGACCTATTTCAGTACAAAGTTTTTACTGTTAGAAGTTAGCGCGCCATTTCTCACGCGCTCGTTCACTCCTAAAGTAAACATTAAAGTTTCAAGTGGCTTTGACGACAGATGACGCAATGAAGTGACTTACTTTATGTGTTTCTGTGTAGTATGGCTCATAAACTGTATATTATATAAGTATCAGATATATAAGTTCCTTTGTTTCAAAGAACGGAGCATATAAATCAAGCTATTTAAATCTACACTCAAATGACTGACTTTGGTACTGTATTTACTAATTACACTTTTAAAGTGACAATTACGCGGTTTTCCACAACAGTTTCTTTGTTACATAAAGTATACAATATCTTTAGAATACCTTAAAAACAATAAGTACTTCTCTAACAAAAACAATTAGAAATAAGCTAATATACATACTCGACAAGAGCACGGCATGAGCACGACAAGCGATAAATTAAAATTGCGCGGTGAATTCGTACCGTCCAAGAGAGCGAAATAGATATGACATTGAGATACCTATATGTTTCAATCAATCATCAGCCTATCGCAGTCCACTGCTGGACATAGGCCTCTCCAATTTCACGCCACTTAGTTCGATCTATGGCTTCTCGCATCCAGCTCCTGCCAGCCGTCTTGCGCAAATCATCGCTCCACCTGGCTTGTGGACGTCCTACACTACGTTTGCCGAGACGCGGTCTCCACTCAAGAACTCATTTACCCCAACGGTTATCGGTTCTTCGGCAAATGTGGCCAGCCCACTGCCACTTCAGCTTGCTAATCCTGTGGGCTACGTCGATGACCCTGGTTCTTTATCGGTCGGATATGTCGGATCACCTCGTTTCTAATGCGATCCCTTAGAGAAACGCCGAGCATATACCTCTCCATTGCACGCTGAGCGACTTTAAACTTATGGACCAGTCGAACCGTAAGTGTCCACGTTTCGGCTCCGTAAGTCATTACGGGTAGGACGCACGCATTGAAGACTTTCGTCTTTAGGCACTGTGGGATCGATGATGAGAAGACCCGACGAAGTTTCCCAAACGCTGCCCAACCCAGCTGGATTCTTCTGTTCACCTCGTCCTCAAAGCTGTTTCTACCTAACTGCAAAGCCTGCCCGAGGTATACATATTTTTGAACAACTTCGAGAACGGCACCGTGTACCGCAACCGGTTCCGGTAGTACATGTTCATTGAACATGACCTTGGTCTTGTCGAAGTTCATCCGTAGGCCGATGCGCACAGACGAGTCAGCCAGGTCGTTCAGCATCTGTTGTAGGTCCTGCAACGTCTCTGCCATGATGACGATGTCATCTGCAAATCGCAAGTGAGAGATGTATTCGCCATTGATGTTGATACCGCGCCTTTTCCAGTGCAGCGTCTTAAACAGGTCCTCCATTGCATTAGTGAATAATTTCGGGGATATAACGTCCCCTTGCCTCACTCCTCGATGCAATGGTATGGGTCTTGTATGCTGATCCTGTACTTGGACGGACATAGTAGCGGCTTTGTAGAGACATCTCAACACTCGGACGTACCGCCAATCTACTTGGCAACGCTGCAGGGACTCCAGAACAGACCAGATCTCGATCGAGTCAAAGGCATTTTCATAGTCCACAAATGCTAGACACAGGGGCTGATTATACTCTTCGGTCTTTTGTATTATCTGCCGCACTGTGTGGATGTGGTCTATGGTGCCATATCCGCTCCGAAACCCAGCCTGCTCCGGTGGCTGGTATTCGTCGAGTCTTCGCGCAATACGGTTCGTGATGACTCTTGAAAACAGCTTATAGACGTGGCTCAGGAGGAAAATGGGCCGATAGTTCTTCAACATGGTTTTATTTCCCTTTTTAAAGAACAGGACGACCACACTCCTACTCCACGCCTCTGGAGTCCTCCCTTCGAACAGGACAGCGTTGAAAAGCTTTTGGAGCGCCTTTAATACGGGTTTACCTCCAGCCTTTAACAGCTCTGTAGTGACGCCATCCTCTCCAGGGGCTTTTCCATTTTTCAGCTGTCTAAGAGCCATCTCGATTTCGTCAATGCTGACTTCTGGCAGATCTTCGGTGAAGTGGCGTGTTAATTTGACTCGAGGGTCCTCATTTTCGGGATCAGGTCGAGATGCATGCGAAGCGTACAAATCGCCATAGAAGCTTTCTACTTCCGAAAGGACAGCCAGCTTGGAAGCAACGACTTCTCCGCTTACTGTGGTCAGCTTCGTCAAATGGCTTCTTCCAAGAGATTTCACAAACACTTTTGACCCCCGATTCTGCTCGATTGCTCTTTCAATCAAATGAGTGTTGGAGCATCGGAGGTCGTGTCTTACACGCTTACTAATCTCTCGGTTTAGAGTCTATATGTTTATTATTTCTAAATTATACATATTTATTTAATTATCTTAATTGAATATACAAAGCGAAATAGTTCAAAGTTAGCGTTACAAAGTCCATTTGAGACCGAAAGGACGGTCCAAATTGGACAGTCCTCAGTCAGACTTTATATTGACAAATATATTTTCTAAAAAATGCAAAGAAATAGGTAACAATTCGTACGGTTCCCATTACGTTGATCAGTGTCATCTAGTGTGAAATGATACGTTAAATGACCTTAAAGAGTTTGACGTCTCCATATTGGATTCTAATTTCATCGATTTCAAAACTCAAGTAAAACTTCGTTTTTTTTTATTGTTTTACCATTGATGAATATGGAGCATCCCTATTTTGGATAAAAAAAGTCAAAATGGATGTGTATTTGCCAGCATTAAAAACTAATCTGCCAGACTAAAGCGCCCTCTGGTGCAAATATTTTAATGAAAATACATTGTGAATGTGGCGTGTGTTGTTTGGAACCCTGTGAGTTGTAAATAAAAATGCTTTAGTTGCAGTACTAAACATTGTTATAAGTGAACTTCATTTGTGGGCGATAATTAAGGAAAGCGAAAGCCTTCAGTGAATAACCAGAACTAAACCTAAACAGTGAATTATTATTAGTATTTTGTCATATGTTGCACGCCTGCCCTGGGAACTCTTGAGACAAAAAAATAATCACTAATTCCGATGATAAATTGATAATGCAGTAAGTGTTTATTTATAATTTTTAAAGGCGTCTCTTCAACTTTTATGGATGATTATAATTTTGATTAAAAATAGAGATAGAATGCACTTACTATGGGCCAGGTTATTACGATAGTGTCAAATCTGTAGAATCGTAATCATCGTCAACAAGTTTCTAGCTATTATTGAAATTATAATTTGAATTTTATGAATGTTTGTACAAATAGGTGAAATATATAGAAAAAGTAGTAAGTAAATATCAATTTTTTATGCATGTTACTTTTTTTGTTACAGAAATAGACACGACCAGCCTTCCGGCACGTTATTGCGTTTTCTCATGATAATGAAGTGCCTTATGTGCAAATCTCTTGTAGAGTATTCACTTTATTGATTTATAATGATGATAGTTAGAGCAGAAACTGAATAGTATCAGAATGAGTCACAATTTGGCTGGAATGCCATCCTACAGGCTTCCTGGTCCTGGGCTAGGACCACCTGACTTCAAGCCCCCCATGGACACTCCAACACCTCCGGCACCAGCGCCTAGTAATCCGAAAAAACGAAGGAAAACTTCAAATGCTAACAATGCTTTAACACCTTCTCAACCCCCTCCCACGGCTCAGGATCTACTTCCTCCTCCATTGACAGGATATGGAGATACTATAGTTGCCTCCAACCCTTTTGATGATTCACCATCTACTGTCTCTCACAATGGGCCAATGATGAGTCAAAATGGGTCAATGATGAGTCAAAACGGTCCAATGGGAATGATGGGAGCAATGCATGGTATGGGTGGTCCACCTATGAGACACATGAGTCCCTTATCACACAGTATGAGCCCAATGAGCCAACAAATGCCTCCTAGAAGTGGGATTAGCCCTATGGGTAACATGAGTCCAATGGGACATATGAGTGGGTTGTCACCAATGGGAGGTCCTAATATGGGTATGAGTAACCACAATATGGGGCCTGGTATGGGACCAACTTCAAGGTCAATGGGTAGCCCAATGAGCCCAATGAACTCAATGCCAATGGGCTCTCCAATGTCATCAGGACCTATGGGAAGCCCTATGAATATGGGATCAATGGCAGGCAGTCATATGGGCAACAGTCCTATGGGACCTCCAATGCACAGTCCTATCGGAGCAGGATCAATGAATGGCCCAATGAATGGGCCAATGGGTGGTGGTGGACCAGGTATGAATGTTCCTCGCATGAATGGACCAATGGGGCCTAATTGTTCAAATGGCTCCATGGGCCCCAGTAATTCTATAATGTCTACAAATCCCATGCAAAGTGGAGGTATGGGTCCAGGGCATTGTGGACCTATTAGACATGGAAGTCCTATGCCAACAGGTATGGGTGGTGGCCCCATGGGTGGCAATGGACCAATGAGCTCAATGGGTCCTGGTCCACCATATTCTGGTAGTCATATGGGTCATGGAGGTCCAATGGGAATGGGTGGAAATGGCCCCATGGGTATGGGTCCAGGTCCTGGTAATATGGGAAGTTGTGGTCCCCTAGCAGGAATGAGTGGTATGGCTATGGGAGGTCCTGGAGGTCAAGGTGTAGGTCCAATGGGTCAGAATATGAGTATGTTTGGACCAAAACCGATGCCAGTTAGTGCTGGTAAAGTATATCCACCAGATCAACCAATGGTGTTCAACCCTCAGAACCCTAATGCTCCACCGATATATCCATGTGGAGTATGTCACAAAGAAGTACATGATAATGATCAAGCAATATTATGTGAATCTGGATGCAATTTTTGGTTTCATCGGTAAGTTTTTGAAATTACTATTGAAAGATATACTTTTTAGACATTAAGAATGGCTATTTCTAAATAATAACTGAGGAAAATAGAAATCAATTATTATTCACGCTTTTTTCTTAACCTTTTTCCTAGGAGAGGCCCATGTTTAGTTAGTAATTTACTAAATGCTATTGATACTGTTGATGAGAAAAATGTTTGTAGCATGAACAGACACGATCAATTTATTTTGTGTATCCCATTCCATAACAATTTGCATTTATTACATTAGTTCTATTTTAATTATACAGTTTTTAAAAATACAAAAGAATTGGGTTAAAACATAGTTATTCCTGTTGCTATATTTAATTTTCTTATATTAAATTTTTAAGTTCTGAAAAATATATTATTTTAAGGTTAAACAATAATAATTTGACATTAAATGTTATTGATTATGAAGTTGTTTAAGGGTGCATTGACATTAACTTGCTGTTTTATATAGTAGGAATATGAATTTCAATGACGCTGATAAAATTGCTGATTCAGTGATTAGGTATAACATTTTCTCAATGCATTGTTTATATTCATTCCTTCATCTGACCCCATAGATAGACCATATATAAAAAAAGACTGTATATAAAGAAAGAATAATTATTTTTTATCATGTCATTAATATTGAATGTTAAATAATGAATGACATTGTCCTGTATATCCAATAAGATTTAATTTACTATTAAACAATTTTCAGGGGTTGCACCGGACTAACGGAGCCAGCATTTCAGCTGCTGACGGCAGAAGTGTATGCGGAATGGGTGTGTGATAAGTGCCTGCATTCTAAGAACATACCTTTGGTAAAGTTTAAACCATAGCGCTTAGCCTCACCCTCTCCACAATTATTCCTGCCTCCCATTTGAGTGAAAACCCCCTCGGCAACATCACAAGTATTTATTTCACTTCATCAACATAATGGACACTATATATTATGAACATAGGTGATTTACTAGGCTTAGGCATCAAGTTGGTCTGTCTTTTTTAGACTATAAAGAATTGGTCTGTTGATAATCTTGCTAAGGAAGATCTCATGTTGGATAGTTACATAAAATTAAGAAAAAAAAATGTATTAAAGACTTAAAATCAATTTTAATTTAATACTGATTGCTGGTAACTCCACAGAATGAATGGTACATGTTATTAATATAATAGCAGACGGTCCTGTTATGTCTAGTCTGTTACAATTATCATTTTATTTATTTTTAAAAGTAAATTAAGGATAAAATAATTCTTGTTTATGGAATATGTATAAAAAATGTGTTCTTTACATTACGCATATCTGTTAAAGCAAATAATTGGTATGGTAGGACCTAAATAGATACAAAATCACAAAATATAAGCAATAATAATGTCGCCCGAAAAGATTTTGATGCCAATACGCGTGTCGCTTTAATCTCTGTGCATATTGTAAATATTTTATAGCTTAGTTAATAAACATTCTCCGCCTTATGAAAATGGTGACCTATATGTTGTAATGTACATTCATGTACATTGTAATACACATTAGATCCATTGATAGGCCTTTTACATACTGTATTATTTTGTACATTACATTAGATAGTGTTGAGTCCCACGAGTGGTAATACAGTTTATAAGATGCCCTAGGTGATCTTAGTTTCACTATATTATACATTGATAATAATGTACTTATTATTTTTGGCACCCTAGTTTGCATGTAACATTGTGCGCGTTATCGTTGTGAACTTGTAAATATAATGAATCCATACGCTTTGTAAGTATAAGGTGTTGATGTGTTTGTCAATTTTTTAACTTTTGGAGATTTTTTAATAATAATAATATGTAATATAAGTTGTGTAAATATGTGTAGCATATAGTGAATTGAGATTATAGAAAAGGACACGTGGATTCAGACACACATGGTTGTGATTATTCATGCAGTTCATTAAATTTTTTGGTTAAATTATCTTAAAAATCGAGACGAATTGGTGGAACCGTAGTCTCCGTAAATGCGCCGTTTTGATTGTCGCAGCATGAGTTTAACCAATTCTTCTTTTTCCAAGTTATTACACTGGCAAATGATTGGTACTCGCTAATTTTTTACTAGTAGACTATAAGTGATTGTCATTGATCCCATATATCTTTATGTTACTTTTTATAATTGCTTAAAGTCAGAACAGTGAGAAATAAATCCAAGTATAATTACATGATAATAAAATACAATGTAAAATTTATTAATTTAGTAAATTTCCTAAAATAATAATCGGAATATTATTATACCTACTTAATTATGAATAGTTGATATATTGACTTTAATAGGGAATATGCATAAAAATTTTATTTGTCTCAAATATTTTTTTCTATATTCTTTATAGTCTGTATTGTACTTATAAGGTATTTTTCATGTAGTGATTATTTAAACTCAGAAAATAATAATAAATAAATAAATTTTTTCGGACATTAACACATATAATTTCTTCTGTGAATTTAATAGCATTTAAAACTGTAAATATCAATAAAGTAACAGAAACACTGAAAAGTAAACAAGCCCAAAATGATAATGGCGTCATTGGCCGTGTCAAAAAAATGCATATTCCCTAATAATGAACAGTGGTAAAATTTTATATCAATAAGAGTAACAATCATCTAAGAGTACAAGAAAAAGTTTAAACCTCATTTTTATTAATCGATTCAGTAGTTTAGGTGCTATAGTGTAACATACAAACATGCATAAATTGGCAAAAATATTATCTTGCATCTGGCTTTGCTGTAGTCGGGTAAAAAGTATTGCAGTTACACTATGCATGCCATTTCTTATTGCATGTCTTATGTATACTGAGCTAGTAAATAAAATGTACACAGACTAAGGCATCACATTTATTATGTAGTATGAGTTCTTACAGTTTGGAGACTTTTCAGTCGGCGTTTTTTTATTGGTGTGAAAAACGGAAATGACGGTTGTGGTGTATGAACAAATCTATGATAGATACTCCTCTTAGACGTTCGTAAACTGTGAGGCCTCACACTACTTCTGTGAACAAAATATTAAGTGACGACCTAGTTTGTGCAAGTACTCCATAAGTACAATGATCATTATATAGAACTTAATAAATAAAGCTAATCTGTTAGCAATTCTTATGGAGATTTACATAAAACATTCATAATAAAAACCATTCTGTAGAGTCGTTTGAAAATAAGTAGTTGTATAAAATCTATTTATAAGGATATTTTAAAAAATACAAGCAATATTTTCATGTCTTTTTATAGAAATATATAAGCTATAATTAAAGTTTTGAAATTTTAATTGTTACAAGATACCATATACTCTTAATTTGCTAAAGAAAGACATAAAAAGGTTGTTTATATTTTAATTAAATCTTTAAAAAAATAGTGCAATACATTTGAAAATTACTGTTACATCTTAGCACCACCATATAATCTATTTGTTTACAAGAGTTTCCTGTATACTTATAATATAAAACATTTGGACATGCACTTAAATGATATGTACTTAGATTGTATATAATTACAAGTAGATTTTCCGTTCGTTTCGGTATGATTTATTAAGCTTATTGTGTTTAGTAACTGTCTATCTATTATTTTGATGATTTTTTGGGTCCTATATGTGCTTTGAATAAATATTATGTTTATTATCTCAAGTAATGAGTGTTACTAAACTAAAATATTATGAACAATCAATTCCAACCCAGTAACAGTTGTTGGAGAGCAAATTAAGTTGGTTCCGGTTTTCATGAACATTCATGGCATTCGTCAGCGCCCTCAAATATACTGTTCTCCATTACTTCAACTTTCGAATTCAGTTTGGCCGTGGCAATATTGATATTTTTAGCCTTTATTGGTTACTAGTTCAATCTGAGAACTAGTAACCAATAAACGCTAAAAATAAAAATAAAGGCTAGAAAGAGGATGAAAGCCAACCCAGTTACAATCTTGTAATATATATGTATATATATTACAAAATTGCAACTGTACATATATTAGTTTGAAATATGACAATATGATTTTTACCTCATTAGTTACGGTATGTTTTGAATAATTTAAAATCATTTTATATGTTAACAAGTGACACCTATATTGCCATAATTTTTAAATGATGTTATATCCGTTTCTGATCATACCCATATTTTTTACAACCATGACATTGATATAAGAAATTGATTTATAGAAAATCTAACAATATTTTAAAGTAAACTTGCCCTAGAAACTTTTTTGGTTCTAACTTTGGAGTTGCATTAAGCATAATGGCTGATTTTTTTGCTGCACTATTTATATCAGTATAAAAGTTATTGGCAGGCGATTGAGAGAAATAAATAATTATTTTATAATGTAAATATATTTAGTATGGATTCATGATTATTACTGATGTACAGTTACTTATAATGTAGCAGAGGTAAAAGTAGGATATACGGCCATGAATGTCGTGTAATAATAATTTTAAGGGCGTGACCACATCACAGTAAGTTGAAGGGAGACTGCTGCTATTGTATATTAATTTCAGCTGTTAATGTTTGATGTTCCGATAAAGCCTGATGCACACTAGGAGCAAGTGATATATCACGTGAAGTGTTGCAACACAATAGTCCGCTGTAGCCTTACATGTGCAGTTATTGCAAACGTTTTCTAGTGTATATCAGGCTTTAAACATTTAACATAATAATGATTTAACTGAATATTTATAAAGTCTTAACTAAAATATCAGTGGTCTTAAATTTGTGCATAGTTTATTTTGTATTATGTGAATAATAACAAGCAATAATAAAATTGTTAATGAGGACTTGGTTTTTTAATAACAACCTTAGAAATAATTGTCACATACGTCTCACACTCGGCAGTCCGTTCCTAAACTAGACGCAGCCTTAACCATAGTAACCAGACTGCTGAGAAACATACTTATATATTTATAAATACACATATAGGTTTATAGTTAAATTACACACAGATACAAAACCAAAAATAATAGTGCTTTTCACACATTTTTCTTTAAATGTCAGGTCCCGCACTAAGAATATTCCTGTATCGCGGGAAAAGGAACATAGAACTCAAAAAACACATAGAACAACAATTTGTGGATTACGTTATCCCATGTGGGGTTAGAACCCACAATACTCAGCTTAGTAAGCATCGGCAAGTGATCGTGTAAGTTACTACGCATTCCAACTTGACCTGTTACTAGTCAAAGTCAAATTATATGTTCTGTGGGTGGAAAACTAAACCACCACCTTCTGCTCAGCAATCGGAATCACTAAACCGAAGACCAACAAGTTTTGGCCTATTATACCTCGGTGGTCAATAGCTGAAACTAATGGGCTCGTTCTTATTTTATATCATATATATTTATATATGACCCTATCTCAATGATTAATCTGCCTGATAGAAGGCATAAGCAGAATCCAAAAGTGGTGGTCATCATACTTATTGCGAATGCAGACAATGCAACATGGTGGACCAACACCATGGCGGCCTAGTGATGCTTCTGCATCATTGGGGCTCTGGTCTCGCATTCACAAACGTAACACGACAGCAAAAACGTGGTTATTTTACGCTGATCTTCTGTGCGAGGGCAGTACCGGTCTGTTCGTGCTGAAATCAGCGTGGCACTACACGTGTGTACCTGGACCCATAGCATAGCAGTTAAAATTGCTCACCACTAGAAAACCATATACCTAAATCTTATAGCATATCATTTTTCCTAGTGCTTAATAAAAGAGTTAAAAAATTGTTATATACGCAATGGCGATGTAGTTATTCTGGGTGCATCTTTCAAATTACCAATCTGACAATCTGTGAAAAAAAGCTTTTCCTAATATATACAAAATATTCGATAATCTCCTTTTCTTCATTGAGAATAAGAATTACCTGTAGATAAAAGGAAACAGTTACCGTTGCGACAGGCTGTTTTGTCAACTTAAAATAAATAAAGCAAAAAATGTTTAAATAATTACCGTGACGATCCATAATCATGTTTCAAAAACCTTGTGAAACGAAATCGTGCAATCAAACTCAGTGTCTTTTTGAAACCACTAGACAATTTTAGCAATAATAGCGAAGTGAATTACAGCACTCTTTCACTGTTGTCTTACTAGCGACCGTGCCATCCTTCGCATGGAAGTCTTTGAAATTGTCGGATTTTTTCTATAATACCCTTGTATTACACATGTTTATTTCTTTCTATTTAATTATTCTACTTATAACTGAAACTGCATCAAAATCCGTTGAGTTGTTTAGAAAATCTAAGCGAACAGACAGCGAAAGCGACTTCATTTTATACCAGGTAAATAATACGCAAATGGAACTGAAAATTTGACCGTGAAAATACAGAAAAAAAAGTTTTCTTAAGAAGAATTTTAATTTACTACATCATCAGACCCTAGATATAGTGTAGCACCAAATTACCTATCTACTTATCAAGACTAAAGAAATAAGTCCAAACTCAATAGGTAAGTAGGTAGGTATACCATGTTCCTAAAGACATCTTCAAGCTAATAGTAGATACTACATTATGTACTAAATTAGCTTCCAAGATTTGTGCCCACCACTTGCAAATGAACGTAGCTATATATATAGTTTTTGAAATCATCGGTAAATCCAAAGAAATTGAATCCTAATAGTTTTAAGTTCACTGGATCACTCATTTATTGTTAGGACTGCTGTTAGGTGTGTTCGTTAATGCTTTATATAATTAGTTCTATTTTTCTAACCACCTCGTCAATGTTAAAAGACTAGACTTCTCCATTTCGTGTAGACAGTAGCGATTATCATCACGTCTATGAATGCCTGTACAGACTAAGATATAGACCACCAAGACCACATTCAAATGGCAACAGACTATGGGCTGTAGTGTGTATATCCTATCCGCAAAAATATGATTTCCAATTCGTATTTGAATCATCGCCCAGTCGGTCGGTACCTGGGTGGGTGAAGGCTGGTGGCATGATACCATGAGCGTCTCCGTGATTCGGAGGTCACATTAAGCAATCGGTCCCGGTTGTTATCATAGGATAACAGTCGTGAAGCTTAGTTAGAGGCCTTTGAGCGGTTTGAAAACGTTCAACAAAAGGTTAAGTAGCCCCAACGTTGTCTTGCCAGTCCTCAACCCGCAGTCAGCCAACGGATGGACGTATGGCTCCTGAGAGGAGACCAGAGCCGAGCAGCGGGACTATGGGTTGTTTATGATTTGAATCATTATAATCTGAGGCTTTATTGATATCACTCTATAAACCGAGTATTGGATTGGGCTCAATTACCTGTTATAATATTAATAAATTTCCTTTATCGTTTTCATTTTCAATAACAAGAAACACATAGTTGAGTATCATTTTATTGACTGTAAGGTCAGCAGTATGGCATACATTTATTTTACTCTAATTCTATAATATTTATAGGATCTACGATTCGCAATAACTTCTTTAAAAATATTCATAAACAAAGAAATATAATTTTAAAATAAGTAAATCACAAAAAAGCTCTTAAAATAATAAAAGCATGATATAAAAAATGCATTTACTTACCATTATATAAAAAGAAATAAAATTAATGCAATTGATTCGAAATTATATCTACATTTATTTAATGAACAGATTACACTTAAATAAAATGGATCATCTAAAATATACTGGTAATATAAAAAAAAGAATAACAAAAATTTATGCCCATTTTTCAAAATCAGTCACTTGATATGTTTCAACAAATTTGAAACTTTTGTACTTTGCTACAACATTTTGACAGTACAGTTTCTTTCGAAATTTATATCACAATACATACTATATAATAATTTCGTAAATATAAACACTTGGTTATATATTTATTATTTGAAAAATACTGATTTTATGGTATAACTGCACCATTCCCATGATTAAAACTATTTGTGCCTATTCAGTCCCCAACCCGCACTTGGCCAGCGTGGGGGATTGATTGTGCCTATTAAGTCTTACAAGCAAGTTAATATAACTATAGTACTGCAATAAAGTGACCTGCATTATCACATTTTCATAAAATGACTAATGAATAAAAAAATTCTGAAAAAAAAATCCTGTCTGCAAGACGTAATTATTAAGACTTACATCCAAACAAATTTTATAGACACAACTTTTACACCTAGTTTTTCTTGTAAAGTGGGACATATAGGACGATAAAATTACTGAAATGGATTTATATCCATTTCAGTAATTTTATCGTAAATAAGTCCCCCTATACAAGAAAAACTAAAAAACAACTTTTTTGTATGTTGTAGTTTGGTCTCTTGTCACCATTAAATCAATTAGTCAAATTTAAATTTGCTTTATAAGTAAAATTAATTATCTGTCATCATCTATCTAGATATATCAGATAGACTTTAGTATAAATTCACAGACATTATTATTCTGCATCTGCACTTTAAATCTACAGGTTTATTTTTAAATTTCATGTACATCTTAATTTTATAATAAGTATCTTATTATATACATATGTAATAATAATAAAATTTATTGCATGAAAACAAAAAAATGTGTGTCATATTATTTTACATTACTGTATAATATATTTTGTGATATCATTATGTGCCAAAACAGGTCAGATCAGAATTCAATTCTTTAGCCATAATCAGAACCAAATGTGGTCAACCCTTTGCTTTGTATAGCCAACAAAATGGCCTCATCAATAAAATCACAGTGATTCTCAACAGCATTTTCAATTAAATCACTTTCAGTGCCGGAATTCTGAGGACTTTCATTGACACTTTGATATGACAAACTATCGCTGCTTTCATTTTTTTGATCATCCTCTGACCATGACATATCTAAATCATTGCTAGATGTATCGGTATCACTTTCATCAATATCGATTGATTCTTGAGATTCATCCTCAGAGGCGGATGTTAATAGAATATTGGCTTCCTGCAGTTCTCTGCTACTGCTAGTAGTTGCTATGTTAATGTCAGTATTAGATCTTCTAGAGTGTTGTAATCCATGTGCAGATATTGCCATAAGTATGCCTTCATTTTCAACGCTGTGGTCTCCAGGTAAATTGTTTATAAAATCTGCTACATCACGGGCCATATAATAGAAGCGATCTTCATCAGGAGGTAGAGGCTGTAGCTGAAGATCTAATACTTGGTTTATCGTGTTATCTATTAAGCCTCTGACCATCTGAAAATACAATATTTCATTTTTTTTTTGTCTATTACCACATAGTAAAATCTAGAGATAGGAATAGATATAATAAGAAATAGATATTGATAATGAGTACAAGATAGTTAGAATCCAAGTTCTTACTTAATAATGCCTATACCAACAACTCTTCAGTTTTGTGATAAATAAACTTGTTTTTCTAGACATTGAACATGTTTTGTTCTAAATATTTATTTAAATAATAAAGAGTTTTGTTTTTTTTATATTTATGTATTATTTACCTGTATTATCTGCCAACGAGTTATGCAGTGATCTTCTGCATAACTTGGTGAGACTACCATTGAGGAAGGGCAGGTATTCTTGATTTTCCTACCTTCATTACTTGTTTTTAATATATTGTTTGGATTCTGTTCACAGGAACTCATATATTGTGGACAAGGTAAACTTTCATTTTTTGGTTTACTTGTACTGGGTGCAACAGATTTATCCGAAGCGGAAATTACACGGTCTAGGGTCTTGAAGTCTTGTTCCATTAAATAATCTTCTAAAATTTCTAGCTTTTGATCAGTATTTATGCTGCTGGTGCTACTTCCGCTATCAGAAGCCAGAGCTGCGTCTGGATCTGGTAATGTCGTTGAAGATGCTTTGACTGTATCATTTGTTTCATTTTTTAAATGGTATTTGCCTTTGACTTGCCACGCAAAACGTGCCTTCTTGAGTGGGCGCTCAGATTCATTAGATGCGTCGCCATTTTCTTGTCTTTTACAAGATGACCCTTCTGCAGTTTCTGCTTTATTCATTACGAAAACGAGTAAGATCTTTCACTTTAACCTAATATACCATTAGTAAACAAACTGACATCACTAAAATAATTGCTAACATATGATTGAGTGACAAGTAGATAATTAGAGATTAACTACTGTTGTACTTTAGATGTTGCACAAATTATGGATATTATACACTTGTTCCTTTGAACATTTAGTCACATTTTTATTTAATCATAGTAGTAAATATCGGAATACTACAATGATCATTGTTTTGACTACAAAAATTAATGTAAATTAATGAGACGAAACACGTTCGAACACTTAGTAATTTATTATAGTCTGTGGATGTATTTTGTTGGTAGGAAAAGTTCGACCTCGACCAAGTTTCGAAATTGTAAAAATTCTTTTCAAATCTACAATAGATTATCAATATTTAAGCTTTTGTAATTACAATTCTAAGGCAACATATTTTATTACATTTTTCTTGTTAGTCATTTGTTAAATCATTTCGTAATAAAAACCATTTTTATGAAGAATAATGGCAATACTAACTAGTTACCATAGCCAACAATAGAATGATAGAGAATATGCACAAATTTAATTACATTAACTAGTAGTCACCTAGAGGTCCAAATTCGACCATAATTCTTTTAAATTTTTAGTTAGAACTATTAAGAATTTCTTTTGTCAAAGGCTATATCACCTCTATAATCCAAGATTTCCTAATGGCTACTTTTGACATTCAGTGTGACAGTATAGATAAAAATATAATCATCTTTTTAGTTTGACTTTGACATCAATAACTTTGTATGTGTGTGTCAAATGCATGGTAGTGTGTGTAATGTTTTATTTTTTGACTTAATATACTATATAAGCACTATTATTGAAAAATTTTAGCGTTCTGCACTTTTCCTACATATGAACTATAAGTGTGCCAAATTTCATACACCTCGGTCCGCCCAATTTTCGTAAAAAGGGGTCCAAAGCTTTTACTTCACGTATTATTATATAGATTAAGTTTACTATGTTGATGGCCACAGGAAATAATGAAACGGGGCACACTATATCCCAAAGTGTGGAAAGTCCTCTAAGGAGACTCTAGGGAGCCACAGATTACCTAGACTTGTATACTTGGCGACTTGGCGACTTCAATGCCAGGGTTGGAAAGACGATGAGGTTTGGCCTGGAGTCTTAAGTCGTCACGGAGTTGGCAATACAAACAGCAATAGTCCTTTTCTGCTTGGTATTTGTGCTTAATTTCAACAAGCGATAACGAACACAATGTTCCGACTGCGTGCTATGTACAAGACAACGTGGTTGCACTCTCGATCCAAAGACTGGCATTTTATTGACTACATTATCGTGCGGCAAAGAGACATCTGCCAAGTTCGAGTTCTGTAATATCCCTGTACGTATCGATTGTGCTGCTAAACCTTTTATACCCCTCTGAAAAATGTGTGAAAAATGTAAAATGCGTCATCAGCTTTGGTGTTGCAGTCACGTATCTCGTATGGCGGAGGAAAGAATAGCGAAGCGTATCCTATAGATTCTTAACTTGAGGAAGACAACCGAAAACGTGGCGGTCAACTCCTCCGATATAAGGATGTGCAGAAACGTCACATGAAAAGATGATATATATTTTTAGAATGGCGCGGGCGATTATATTGTCGAAATCTTATGAGAATATCATTGGAACACTGAAAAAGTACACCTATATAAAAAAAAATGCGTTGCTTGCGTTAACCGTTAGACCAACGAAGCAGTTTCAAATTCGGACAAAATGATAATTTATTTCTAATACTAAGCAAATTTCTTCCTTTTTATCTATCTAATACCATTACTTTACTTACTTCTACGAACAATTCTTATTTAGATACATATTATGTGAATTTCGGTTACGGTTCCAACGGTTTTGTTATGAAAAGTATGTAGGGGGTTTCGGAGGCGATACTTCGATCTACTTAGCTAGGATTCATTTTTGGAAAATTTACCCATAAAAAATTGTGAAAATAAATATTTCCAGTCATATTCTGTCACTGGACATCATTCTCATATTATCTACTACACTCGTAGGTATTGCCAAAATTCGCCACGTGTCTCACACTCGGTACAATATCGTAATTGGGTGGGAGGTACTGGACGACCACCCCCTCCCTACAGTCCGAATTTATCATCCTACGGCTACCACATGCTTAGAACACTGAAAAAAGCCCTTGGAGATCAAAGATTCAACATCCATGACGAGGTAGAGGAGTTCGCGATTTTGACAGGATTTTCACTGGCATATAACTAATGATGTAAGGAGTAACTTGGTCTAAAGTACATCATTAGCCCTACTTTTTAGACTGACTTCGCCCCGCGCCGTAGCTGAAATCGGCTAGGAGAACATCATGGTAGTCCAAGACCTCATTCTAAGAAAAGCCATATGTCAGCAGAGAACTGTTAAAGGCGTTGATGTGATGGATGATTTTGTGATAACAATTCCTAGGAATATAGTTTTATCTAGTTCTTGGAGTAAAATTGTATCTTGATTATTCTTGTCTGACCGAAAGACCTACTATTTCTATGCAAAACTTTGATTACACATAGGTATTTTGTAAATTACTTCTTTCGTGCTGCAGATAGATTACTAACCAAAAAAAAATTAAATATTTATTAATAAAATAATTAAGTATTAATGAATTATTAAATTATTCGGTCTATCATCATTTCGCATTTTTTAGGAACATTCTTATTATATTTTTTGTATCCAACTGCGAGAAAAGAGTTATCTTATTCTAATTTTGGTCGCCGTTTTTCTCCATTTTTGCCTAAACCTATCGAGTGGGTAGGGTAATATTTATTAACGTAAAGTTTTTCATAAAAGTCTTTAAAACTATATTAAACTTATGTATTTAAATATAATTTGAAATGAGTATTGCAAAAAACAAACTAATTTGCCGAAGATGTCCGAAATATATTTATTTTAATTATAATGAAATTAGTTAATGTGAATTTCATAATTTTCCTTCTGCCGATTTTTGGTCATACCTGTTTTAATTAATCTCTTAAATTAGGTATAGCCAACAAGTTTAAATTATACATAACAGGTCTACGACAATAAGGGCTTTTGGTTTCTTTGTAATCGCTTACCGTTAAGGAACCCTCTATTCAAACATAATTGTTACACAAAGAGGGCAGGACCGCATTCCCAGTGACGGTAATAACACGACAATTGTGTGGGCCGCAGTCGTTCCCTAATCGCCGGCCTGACCTAACTCGAATAATTCACTTTAGATATAATCTTACTTTTCAAGCTCTTGTTATTTTAGTTTCTTTTTAAAAGTTCTAACATATTAAGTGTTCAACATGCAGGTAAGTTGTATTTCTATAGAAACGGTTCAATAAAACGTTATTGGATTACAGTTTGCGTGTCAGAGTTATTTAATTTAAATATTATAGTTGCATTAGTTCTCAATTCGCTCGGAAAATAAAATCAACAAAGTGAGGCGCTTAATCTTATTTAATATTACAAACACCGACTAAGTTCTTTTATGAACCATAAAGTTCATTGTATTTTTTCGTGCATATTTAGTTGTGTTGCGGTAACTATACTAAGCGGGTTAAGTTGACTGTACTGTTATTAGTGAATGAATAATATAAAAAAATGCCACGTAGAACAAGTTTAGCAGAGTACAATGTACTGTTAAGTTGTTCAAGAAGAGTTCAAGAGGTATTGCTTTGTATATGTATAAATTACGGTAAAACCCCTAACCAATGTATTTTAAAAAGGTACAATAAAGAAAAAAAATTAAGGCTCGGTGTGGTTTTTGAGTTTCGTTTCCTTGTAATTTGTTTATAGGTAACTTTTTTGTGTATAGGTACTTGCTTACTCTGGTATAGAGACTAGCACGTTACTTTACGTAACTTTTTGGAAGGAAAGACTTTCAAAAGTTAGCATTTAGCCGTTCCTACAACAATCGATATTTACATTTATAGAAATAAATAAAATTGAAGTCTGTTTGTAATATTAAAATACCCGCTTTCAATTTTTGTCTGTCTGTTTGTTACGGATAATCACCGGAATGATTGGATTTTGACGAGACTTTCAGTGGTAGATAGCTGATGACATAATGAGTAACTAGGCTACTTTTTAGACTTTTAGACTGTTAGAGCTATGCCCCGCGGCGTTACCCGCGATTGTAGCTGTACCGTGGGTAACACCACGGGGCTCAGCTAATGTAACGTATAATAGATAACGATTGACGTTTAAAATAATTTAATGAAGTAATTTTATTGACGATGAGAGTTTATTAGCAGTCGAACACCCGTTTTCCGTGACCGAACGTTTTCCGAACACCCGTGATTCGGAGGTCACGTTAAGCAGTCGGTCCCGGTTGTTATCATACGATAACAGTCGTGAAGCTTAGTTGGAGGCCTTCGGGCGGCTTAAAAAACATCCAACGGCAAGATTTACGTAGCCACAAGTATTCTTGCCAGTCCCCAACCCGCACTTGGCCAGCGTGGGGACGTATGGCCTTAACCCTCTCCTGAGAGGAGACCCGAGCCCAGCAGTGGGACATTATGGGTTGTTGTTAGAACACCCGTTTTCAATAACCGACAAAGCCCAAAGTAGTGTTCTACATCGAAGTATACCAGTTTGGTTCTCACATAGTGCAAAAAATTGTCTGAATATCTATGTACATATTTGTGTTTCTATATTAAAAGTACAGTGTTTATACGTAACTGCTATAAATATTTTACAGCGAATTCTAAAAAATATTAAGCTTCGCCGTTTTATATATTTAATATGATGTGCTTGATACAAATGGTATTGCATATTAATGTAGTATTTAGCATCATGACAGTCTTCTTCTTCTTTTGATGATATGGCAATCAGCCGGATCAGCTATTTCTGCCAATGTCAAGTATTTCGAGTCTTCAATTCTAAGTCTTCGACTCTTCAAGTCTTCGTCGTGATGGAATTAATGATAAAAATTATAAAAAATGTGGATGACATGAAATGGGGACCGTCTCAAAATCATGACAGTCACTTTGTTCTGATATCATAGACGATACTTTACTTTGTTTAAGAGCTATAGTTGTCACTGGTTGACAAATAGAGTCGTCGGGTCTGCGACGTGACCTCACAAACAGACGCCCTAAGACCACCAAGCGGATTGGCGTGAATTTTAAACTTAAAATTAAATTCGTATTTCTTTTCCTACTAAAACTTTATTTTTTGTAGAAATAGAAGTGTTTTTTACAATAGGAGTTACTTTCGAACATCTTGTAACAGTTTTTCAAAATTAGACATCATGCCTACATAACTATAAAAAAAATCAATCAGGTAAAAAGAAACAAGTATTACTTTAGCCCGACACATAAAATCCTTTAATAAAATTTATATTACCTATTACGAATATTGACACCTCATTAATTAAAATCGGTGCAGTACTTTAGGCGCTACGCTGAAACTACTATAACCGGTTGTTTTGGCTTCACCGTAGTCTCGTAGATTCAAATTCAAAATAATTTATTCAATTAAAACACTAAGTAACATTCATGAAAGTTAAATTGGAGCTACAGTTAAAAATCATAGATCAACACAAACAGACGCCTCAGCATATACTGAATTGTCAAGGTAAATTAGGTAAAAACATCAAAATCTACTGCCCGCTTGTGTCCATCTAAAACTTCCAGTTTCCAAAGTGAGCCTTATGAGAAGAATACTGGCAAAGAAACTCATGACCACCCTCTTTAAAAGTCTGATATTCAGACAAAGGTACCGGGACGTAACTTGGCCAGATTTTGGCGTAGTGTGGGTAAGTTCGCGTATTGTATAATATAGTTTTCGAGTTCAATTTGATGATGTATACAATTTAGTAGCTTGTGTCTGTGGGTTCGCCCGCGTGTATGTCGGTTATCAAGGTAAAATGAAGCCTATGTCATGCTACAAGAATCAAAGTACTTCCATGCCAAATTCCATTAAAATCGGTGCGGTGTAACGAATTATTTAAAAAAACCCAACTGCGTCAATATCTGCCATCTTTATTAAATTCATTGAAGAACTGAAAAGATAGAAAGAGCTGAAAGTTTTTTTTTGTATGGTTTTTTTTTTATTTGATGTACCCAGTGTCACTCTCACGACTAAGACGAATCTATTGACACCACTCACTTGAACATACGACTAGCCGTTTAGGCTCTAGGGCGTGTCAAAAAAATATACATACATAGTCGGGTAAAAAGACAGACAGACTCAGTTACTCTCGGATTCATAATTTCTAATGGAAGTATGGATTTAAGCTAGCGAAACAGCAAAATATAGTATTATCTAAGTACAAACCAACCTTTCTCTTTACTTTAAGATGTTCGTGTTAATAAGCTTCTTGTGCATCGGTATGGTTGTGAGCCAATACGTGCAAGCTGCCCTTCAAATGTCCGATGCTCAACTGGAGAAGACCCTAGCTGACAGGAATACAATGCGCCGTCACATAAAGTGCGCGATGGGTGAGGGGCCGTGCGATCAAGTTGGGAAAAGGCTGAGAAGTGAGTATTGCACGTTTTACTTCTGTTATACAAATTGTAGGATATAGTAACTTATTGCTACATTTTTCAGATCAAAATAAAATTTGGAACAATAGGGAATATGCATAAAATTTTATTTGTCTTAAATTTTTTTTTCTAGATTCTTTATTATCTTTTCAATATTCTTAAAGCGTATTTTTTATTTAATGATTATTTAAACCCAGAAAATATAAAATAAAAAGTGAAATTAAGGGAGGGAAATTTAAACTTACAAAACGCTTACTATTGGTCGAAACGCCACGTCATTGAAATTATCGGAGTCGAAATTCAAACTGTGTTAGTAGTGTTTATCAGAAAAAATACCTTCTTCCGTGATTTTTATAGCAGTTAAAATTGTTAATAAATATTAAGTAACTGAAACACTGAATAGTGAACAAACACAAAATGACGTCTTTGCTATGTCAAAAAGGTGCGCAAAATGGCGGCGTTTGAATAGCTCAAATTTAGTCAGTGTTTTAAATTTCACTTTGAAAATTTGATTGACTATTTTCAAGCCTATTTATATTTTTTTCTATGATATGGAGATGTAAAGGCTCAGATTAAGAAATGAACACCCTGACAAAGAATATCCCTGTAATCATTAACATTGATATAAAATATGATGTCAGGTTGTGTAGGCATATAGTCAAAAACTAAAAAGTACACTTTAACTTCAGAAGTTGTATAAAAAGTTCCACATGAAAATTCGTTAAGTGCGATGGCACAGCTTTAGACACATATTCTTTATGTGTTGTAAAAAGTAAAGATGCGAAAAATAAAGATACGGATGCGTCTATATCGAGTAATTAAAATACCCCATCAAAATTGGGAAAAGGCTGAGGCTGATGATTGGCGCCTTTGTAGATATTGGTAAATAAAGCCCTTAACCAGGGGAACGGCTCTGGGCTGCTATTAAAAATTTCTTGCAAGAAAAACCCAACAGCAGTTTGACCCGGGAATTGAACTCGAGACCTCTTGATCTGCAGTCGCTTACGCTAACCACTAGACCAATGACGCAGTCTAGAAATGGAATAACCTAGTGTAATCAGTAAATCCATGTGGTCGCGAATTAAGAATATGGCCTATTTATCCCGTGGGTATCGGTAAGAGGCGACTAGGGGAACAAACTACGCTGGAAAACATCACTGTAAAGAAAAGAAAAACTCGAAACAAACCCTTTTTTTTACGTGTGGAAACCACCTCAGGCCCTTAACTGGTGTTTGCGGCGGCGCGGTGTGTCGGAATCGAACCGAATAAAACCGCACGGTGTGCCACTCTGCGCCTGAGATGGGAGGGATCCAGGAACCGCTTTCTTACGATATCCAGACCCCTCTCAGCTCGAAACAAACCCTATACCAAATCGTCTAGCCAGAGTGGTTAAGTAGGCCAAAACCTCCTTAATAAGGAGGGGGCTATGTTTAGTAGTGTACTATTAAAGGTTAAAGGGTGTTGACGATGATAATGAAGTAATGAAATGTCATTACTCGGTTTCGTTAATTTTCAGAATATACCTATTCTGAATTCTACGATGCATATTGATGCGTTAAAAAGTGATTTAAACACCCATACATGACTGGAGATACAGCTTTTTTTTTTAAAATGAGCCGCCAATGTGACTCTACTTTGACTGACGAGAAGCATGAACAAAATCCGAGTGATGGACACCATACTCATTGCGACCACAGACAATGCGACAATGCAGTATGGTGACCCCACATTACGGCGGCGTATTAAGATGCTTCTGCATTACCTTTTTATAATTAATGAGTACAAATAAAAACTAAATCACGCAGTAATATATCACAGACAGTAATCTTATTTATTCTACTGTATCACTGGCCTATATCCCGTGGACATCGCGTGGCGAAAGTGGACCTCGAAAGTAGTGAATGCATTATGGTTTTCAAATGTACAATAATAGTGTGTGACTGTGGAAAATTGTAGTTAACAAATGATTTACAATATGTAAAAGTCTTTTGTATTTAAACTGTATTTAAAAATACAGAAACGGAGAGAAACATGACACTTTATTTTATTGTTACATGTAGTGTGTGAGTGAGTCAGTATGAAACAGTAATAAGTTTTTTCTTATTCCAAATGCCTATTTATTCAACGACGAATGTGATGAATTACAATAATATATTAGCCACAGTAAGCAAAACAGGGTGCTGCTCTGACACGCTCCGTTGTGGCCAATTGTGACTGTATTGATGAGAAATGTGGAACTAAAGTGCGTCTGACTGAATGAAAGAAGAACAATCATTATAGACGGTTGTCTATCGTGTTAATTTGAGCTCAATGAGTGCAGAACTTTTTGAGTTTGTGAAGCATGAGCAAACCAACATAACATTTTTATATTTATGTATTATTCATTCGTTAATTTTAATCCTGACAGGTGGATTTTTTCTTGGGGGATTAGAATTCTCTTCTTGAAAATTTCCAAAATCGTTTATGCATGAAACAGCTCTGAAGTAACAATAAAATACAGACGAATTCTTCTTCTTTTATGAAGTAGATTAAAAAAATATCTTTTATATAGATTTTATTGTACCACTTTAAAAGCATGATTATTATGCATGTTCATGTAAAATTACAGGTTTCTAGCACTACTAGCCTGTTAGATATAGTGTGGACAGACGGACGGACATGAGGCGGCTATCAATAAGGGTTTCGATTTTGACCACGGAACCCTGACACCGTGATGATAGTGTGTGCGCCCTAAAGTAGTAATAACCGGATGATATTTGACAAAATTACGATAGCTTTTATTTATTGGCTTTAAAGGGCTCGGTCTTTGATCGATACTACAGCCTGTTTAGTTATGTCTGTAAACTATGTGACCTTGAACTTTCTGCCCATTTTCTACATCCATATCTGTGAGAGCAAAATTCTTATTTAAAAAATGTCGCTGTTTTTACACTTCTCGCTTCCTCACTAGAAAAACAGAAGCGAATGTATGCAAATAAATGTCGGTGCTTTTTTTAAAAGCAAGTTTTTTTAATTCTCATCAGAAGGTAGAAACATCCGGATTATGTGATTATGTTGATTTTTGTAAGTGCCGGATCTGCATAATAGTTATCAGTCTTAACAGATTGTTGAATATACTTTCTCCTAAGCGTAACAAAATTTTCATCATCATTTACGTCGCAACACAAGCCTCGACCTCCTTCATTGCTAAAACGGAAAAACCCGTGAGTAATTCTTAAAACAGGCACAGGATATTTGTAAACACTGAGATTGTTTACGATGGTCAATTGTTTAAGGACATTATTCCATATAACAGATAATGTTCCAAGAATATGATTAAGTACACGATTGGTGTATTGACTGAATTAGTTGTCTAGTCAAGTGTTGAGGATAAAAGTACAGATCCAAAATTATTGCAGAACACAAATTAATATTCCTAGTTTAGGCGTTTTTTGGTATTTGTTGATTGAATGTTCCGAAAGCCCTTTAATATTTAAAATTCAGTATTTAAATTTCACACATATCAAACACGCACGCATGTACGCACGCACGCACGCACGCACACACTTACACACGCACACACGCACACACGCACACACGCACACACACACACACACACACAACTTTATTTAATTTTATTTCTACCTTTTAAACCTATAATTTGTCTTTGTAACAGCAGAACACTAACTCCCAAGTCACAGGAATACCTAGTTTGGGAGTTAGGGTTAGTATAAATGTGTGACCTTTACCTTAATCTTTAGCTCTAAGGCAAGTTGTACAAGGTTACTTATAACAATAAAAATTATTATTACTATTAATTGTTTTACTCGTAGGTATGTAATATGTGTCTTAACAATTCCGTACTGTCGTCACCAGCTTGAAACCGCTTAAAGCTATGGAGCGAAATGATCTAAAAATCTATCATGAAGTACGCCTGGCTTTTCCCCCAAGTTTCGTGTTATAAACTTCCTTCCCTTTTCACGAAATAGCTGCCATAGGTTGATGCGAGACGGATGATATTACACATCAATAATACTAGTGATCTATGAGTAATGAATTGTTTTACGAGGTGCTAGGCTAGGTACTCCTGGCTCCGTCTCCGCCTTTTGATATCCTGGCGAAAATGGACTTTTTATTGAGTTTAATCACGGCTTAAAGGCAAGTGTTCTTCTATTTAAAAGAGGGTCACACATCTAACATGATTGTAGCGTAACGCGTACTTACAACTATAATCCCAAAGTAACGATTCCTTTTTGTTTTCAGTTTTGGCCCCGCTCGTACTCCGAGGAGCATGTCCTCAATGTACACCCCAAGAGACCCGTCAAATACGCCACACTCTTGCATTTGTACAAAGAAACTACCCATGGGAGTGGGCTAAACTTGTACGCCAATATGGCTGAAATCAAAATCATACCGACAAACACAAGCTATTATAAGAAATAAATATGTTAGTTTAATTTTTTCTATAGGGCTTTTTTATTTTTAATATATTTTTTTTATCTTACGACTATTGCGTTAAAACTTATATCTTTTAATTTAATTAGCACAATGCATCGAAATTGGGCAATGTAAGCGTTTACCGACAGCTAATCAATTCGAAACCAACGTACAAGGAATTAGTCATAACTAATGTTATAAGTTGTATTTATTTAAATAATTAACCCAATTTCAATATTGTTGTAATTATCTCCGCAAAACATTTGTATTGGATAAGCAAATTAATATTGAATTTATATAAATAAAGCCTTGACCAGGAAACTGGAACGAACGTCGTAGTTTCTCTACTTGTAAAGTAACTTTTAACTAGAAGTAAACGTAAAAAATATGTCTTGACGAAACTTTAGCAGATTCAGGTCATTTCCTGTGGCCTTTATTAGATGACAATGGTGTTCAACTCATAATCGTGTCATAAATGTCAGGTCCCACGGCCTATAAAAGCATTTAAGAGAATTCTATAATTTCTTACATAAATTCGTTTATTTCATAGTTAATTTTAACTTGTTATTATTTTCCTTAATTAGATCTGTTAACTTCTCTTACACTCATTACTACTTTATTTTTAAATTATTCAAAATCCAAGTAGTCGCCTAATTTTCCTATTCAAGACTATTATTGGGTACTAAAACTGTATCTGCGATATCCTGTAAGAAAGTTTTTAGAATACATTTTGTTTATAGATCAAGTTCAATTGGATTTTAAATAGCAAGTGCTATTTATTAGTCACAACATTTACAGACAAGTGTTCTAAAATGTTTAACACCATGTTCCGTTTCCTGTCACATTATGTGTGTCGAAGCCTAAATATATAATGTAAGAAAACAATAGTAAGTATTTTTATTTACACTCAAGTACGCTGACGTAACGTTGACGCACAATCACGGTGCATCTTGGTCGGTACGGCCAAGTCGAAAAGAGGGGATTGGTGTGTTAAGTAAGAGGTTACGGCACCACGGCTCGCCCCAACATTCTCCAACCAGACGCACGCTTTTAAACACTTCACTGGCCACGAGAAAATATCGCAAAATACTGTAGAAATCATAACACATAGATCCGGGTCAATTGTAACTAAACAGCTTGTGTACGGAAAGTAAAAGTGTTTCAAGTCTTCGAGCCGCATATATCTACATTTCAAACATGCAGGTACGTTGCAACCAACTATTGCAATTTCTCCTTAATATCTGTTTTCCTGTTCGCGACTCAGCTTTTGATAACTTTAGTATATTTTGTTGAAGGACGGTTACTTTAAAATCATACGTATTACCTCGTAATGTACACATTCTGTGACTTTTAAATATATTTCATACAAACATGTACAGGTTTCTTCGGTTATTGATTATTTATAATTGTTATTTTAGGAAAACAGTAAGGTTTGTGTAAAATTTCTAGAAATTACTTGTCAATTTTGTGTTAATCAAATAGGTTTTGGGAGTAATGTTCATTATATTATACTCTATTATGAAACGCCATAGTTATGTTGATATCTGTACTTAACACGGAAAGTTGCATAATATTTTGTCCTAGTTAAAATGGTATTAGGGACCCATGTTCCATTCACTTGACCAATTTTGCTATAATTATAAAAACATTTGGTTCTTTTGCGTAACATTTGGCGTGTGCCTAGTGCCTAATCGTGGTGAGGCATTAGATCAACAATCAATAAACGTAAACAGGTAGCTAATTAGAACTTCTTAGAAATGCGTTTTGATTCACTTAATATTGTTTTTCAGGGAAGAATAATCAACTATCGTTATTATTTTGCTATCGGCATTTGTATCGTGCCGCAAAGAGTATTGTTGCGTACAAAAATAATTAAAACTTCTCCTTTAAGAATATGGACATATTGAATCAGGCCAATAACAGACCCTGATTACTCGTATCAATTATGTACTTAAAACAAGTTTTATACTTGTCTTATTTTATTCGCAACTCGTCTACAGTTTTTCATTATTTTTTTGTAGACAAAGTACATATTGTCCTAAGGTTTGTTTCTTTTTAAAACTAATTACTTTATTCGCTGAATTTTGCCAAAACGATCTGATCTTTAAACGGAATTTAAATCTTTAAACTAACTATGTGTTAATTTACAAGCATTCTCATTGGATCCAATTTTTGCTTATCCTCATAAATATCGCGTAGTAGTCTATACGATAAATACACGTGGCACTAATTCTCATTAATCATATTAAAAAAATCATTCTCACAATTTTCGGTCGCTGTTATTACTCAGAAATAATATTTAAATGAAGGAAAGTTTTAATACAATATAATATATAGGTACTTAATTCTAATTAGGTATTTATATATTATAGCTGGATGCGAGAAGCCATAGATCGAACTAAATGGCGTGAAATCGGAGAGGCCTATGTCCAGCAGGGGACTGCTATACGCTGATGATGATGATGATGATTTATATATTTTAGAAGATATGTCATATATCTTTAGCAGAGATAAGATATCTCAGTGTAACTTGCTTAGAATTTTATTTTTTTTCTAAGAACTGAAATTAATTAGTTTTGTTTTTAAAAAGCAGCATATTACATTCTTACTATCCAAAAGATCATGACGATAAGGATCGGAACCTTCAATGTGCTGAGGTAGTCCAGCAGAGACAATTCACATAGTTTTTACAACTGGTGAATTACGAACTAAATTTTCATTCGTGTGGCTCACCTCTACTGTAATTTGCGTTTTCTCGTATTTTTTTTGACGACTTCGAAGGACCCAGTCGTATACGACAGAATCCTGCGAAACACTGCACTACATGAGAAGCCGTCTCAAGACACCCTCTCGGTCCTCGTGCATGTCGGTACGCTGTACCTGTAGTCTGCCACTAGCTGCCTCAGGTACTCTGGCATTCCGTGATAATGGAAACTTGGAACAAATCCTATACCAATCCATCTGGCCAGAGTGGCATAGTATTCTAAAAGCTCCTTGCTATTCTATTTAATTTTATTGCCTATTTCTAAAAGTAGAATATTAAAGGCGGTAAACAATAATATAAATATTTTGACTACTGAAATTTATTTCGGGATATTAATTAAGGCAAATAAAATATACCAATTAATGATATATGAAGATCATCTTCGTAGTCTTTATTATTCCTAAGCTTATTTGTGGTCGGCTACGAGTTCAAACGGTTTTACCTGAATATTAATTTTCCCACCATAAAAAAAAGGAAAATTGATAAAAAGTATTCCGCTATATCCCACTAAACACTTGACTTAGACTGGTGATATGATGGTGTTAAGTGTTTACATTCATTATCATCAACAACAGCTAATAACTTTAGTCTACGGCTGGACATATACCTCTCCTCTATTTTACATTATATAGTCTGCAAAGCTTTTAAATGAGTCACCAATCGTGATTTATATTTGAACGATTAAATAAAAAAAATTAATTTATTCATATATAATGTACAACGTTGTTCCACTATTTATCCATGTTGATTCACTACAACCAGGCGAAGGATACCAGTTTTTTTCAGTAACTACATCAATCAATGCAAAGTGCAATTTTCCATAGCTATGAGAATATTTCTAGTGATGGAACCGACTAAAGAATTGTTCGGAATGTATTACATGGCCGCTGTCAACAAAAACCACACTTTTATTGTATGATTCAAGGCTCACCATACCGGACCACAATTACTTACGTTAACTACTTATTCAAAATGTGTACGAAATAAACCACGAAAGAGTGATCCTTCATCATACATTTTTGAAATATATCCTCCTGTTAGTCGTTAAAGATCTTACAACTGAGATAGAGGTTAAATAAATATCAATTCAGGACGAAAAATTGTGTGATGGATTAACATTTATTTGTGTCTGAGAGTATTTTACTATTGTTGATATTTTTAGTATGAGTAAGTTCCATAAACAGGATATGGTGAGTTTAAAATGAGAAGCCCATAGATAAGCGCCTAATGTTTAGCATTTTTTAATTATTCTAAATTATTTTTTACTGGTGCTTCTGTTGTTGAGTAGAACCTTTACAGCAAATGACTAAAGTTGGGATCGAATTCAAAACACACGCTTTATTAGTTTCAACTCTATGTTTATTTGTCTATTACCGATTTTTGTATGTTTTTAAGTTTGTCCAAACTATATTAATATTTTTTAATAGTGTTTTGTATGTTTCAAACTTTTCAATACTGATCTATGTATGGTTAGGTACAGGTACTGTTTACACGAAGCTGAGGTCTTTGAAAGTTTCATAATATATATAGAACCACCAATTTTTCAGCCGTGACACTTCTGCAATTACCCAAGAGGCTAAGAATTCCACAATATATAAATTAGAAACAGTTTCAGCATCTAATAGATTCGATATTATAAAATATCGATGCGGTACTTTTTTTCAACTTATGAAATTAGAAACGTGACAACTTTACAATACTACAATGCCAGTGATACAATGAGAAAAACTGAAAAAAATCCCACCACTACTTTGTAAGAATCGATCGGCATACTGTGGATGCCCAGGTAGATAATATTTTTATTTTATTTATTGTGTAATTAGACAAAGATTAGGCGCTGCTCTCTCCCGGGTCATGTCGGATAGTCGTCACATCGGATAGTGAGATTGAAGGAACAGAGAGCGCACCTGTGTTTGTACACACACTTTAGTACTATAATATCTCCTGCGTATTTAGCCGTTCTGCCTTGAGACTGGCCACGCGCCGTGACCAAAATCAGGTAGGAGTACCTTCATGACATGAAATAGACAAAGTTCGAACGTTACATTGTTAATAAATACTATTTAAGGAAGAAATATGCTGGACCGGAGTGATACCAAGGCGTAACAGAATATCGGTATATAATAATAGCAATTCCTTCGTTACTTTTTACTGAGTAATTGCAGTTAGCGAACATCGAACGCCTCAGACTAAAAAAAGCGGTAACGGCCTTGGGAATCTTGGGTTATAGGTATTTATGGTCGGCGGCCGCCACTTTCTATCAGGTCACCCGTTTGATTCTTTACCCTTCTATGACATAAGGAACATAATTTGAATCAACTTTAACTGTCTCTTAGATTCTGGCTGATCACACGTGTTCCATAGAAGGGAAAAATAAATCCTAATGGGGTGATAAATATATTTTGGCAGTGGCAATAATAATAAAGTTGATTCTAGACATCTGATTGGGAGATCATTTTTTGTTTTTTCGGCAGACGGTCCCCATTTCATGTCATCCACATTTTTTTATAGTTTTTTTATCATTCATTTCATCAAGACGAAGACTTGAAGACTCAAAGACTTAGAATTGAAGACTTTAAATACTTGAAATTGGCAGAAATAGCTATTCCGGCTGGTTACCATCTCATCAAAAGAAGAAGAAGATATCTGATTTTTTCCTTTGCTTTTATAGCACTTAGTCTTTTAGGTATTAATTTTGACAACTGTACCTATTTATAATACACGCCACTAGTTAGTCGTTTTGAAGAAATAATAATAAAACTTACTAAAAATGTAAAACATATCTGTCTTATTAAATATATTTAAGAATATCTTACAGTGTAACTAAAATTAATTTATATCTTCAAGTAAATTCATAGTATTTATACATTCAAAACAATAGCACTCCTTATCAACGTGTAACGCAACTACCTTGTTATTTATTTATTTTATTTAAAGACATGCACTACAATTGTACATCGGCGGACTTAATGCCCAGGGCATTCTCTTCCAGTAAACCTTCGGGTGGTGTAGATAGTTTATAAGGTAGGTGCACAGAGGTTACATACTTATAAGACATATACAGTTCACAATATATTTAAACGTATACATACACACATAGGTTTAAATATAACATACATATATAAATATATACAAATAAATAATAGATTAGCATATACATAAATACTATATTTCTATATATACTATAAAACCCTGTAACGTGAGGTATGTTATGGATTAGATTGTTCTGCCAGTTTAGTTAGAAGAAGCTCGTGTACCTTCTTGTTGAACGTAAATCGGGTAAGCTTTTTGTCTGCGCAGTTCCTTGAAAACGTTCCAAACGATTTCCACAAAAACGTGGTTAAATATTTAGTCTTTTAGAGCTCTAATTGGGCTTGTATTGTGCTAACAAATTGCATAACAATACTGCATTAAACACAAACAATACACATAAGTTCACATAATTTCGTTTATAGGTTAATTACCATTCTCGCCTAGAAGAAGCACTATAGTATTAGTATTAGTACCAAATAGAACCCATACAACACCCCATAGAGAAAATAACCGTATTTCTACCGTGGGAGAGCCACGCTTCGACACGAATGAACCAGTTCGACCAGAAAACCGGAGTGAATCTCCCATTCCCCTCCCCATCACTTGTAAAGTCTCTGGTGTTGCGGGTGTCCATTGGCGGTGGTAATCGCTTACCATCAGGCGATATGTCTGCTCCTTAGCCCCCGATTCCATAGAAAAAACACACCAACAGCCTTTAACAGTCCACTGCATAGTCTTCTCCTTAGCAAGGAGATTTGAACTAAAAAAATCTGGCCAGCCTGGTTGATAAACGTTTTGTTTCAAGCTTGCCTTATCTTGCAGTAATATTGTCTTGCGTAGTATGCCCTTTAATCGCTTCTTACAATACACACAGGCATGGGCGTACCCAGGTTCTTGGGTAAAGGGGGGGAGGGCAAATCTGGTTTTTATAATACACTAGCTGAGCCCCGTGGTGTTTCCCGCTATTATAGTTGATGCCGCGAGTTACGCCGCGGGGCGAAGTCAGTCTAAAAAAGGAGGGCTAATATGTACTTTAGACTAAGTTACTCTTTGCATCATTAGCTATGAAAGTTCTGTCAAAATCGGTCCAGCATTTTTAGAGATTAGCCGAAACACACAGACAAACAAATATTTAAAATATGCGGTTATTTTAATATTACAAACAGACACCCCAACTTTATTTATTTGTACAGATATTTTCATATAAATTCTTTAGCTATAGAAAAGCTATTTTAAAAGTAACTTTAGAGGGTCTTCAGAAAAACTGTTACAAATGTTTTCCGTGAAAGAATCGCCCATAGCGTAAGCAAATGTTCTATGTACCTACACTGAGCGTACAGAACCCATTTATTCCAACTTTCTTAGCTACATTTTTACGTATAGGTGACTGGTGTCTGAATTTTCATAATTTAACCTCTAAGTTGGAGTACTTCGATGATCTGATCTTCACGGTACTCAAAGTGGCTCGACTAGATTCAGTAATGTTGTTATGGAAGCGTGGGCCGAGGCGGCCACCGATTGAAGTTCCAAGCGCGGCATTTTTTCTTGCAGCGCTGCTATCGTGTTGGTAGAAAGGGCGCGACACACGATTTTTACAAGTTGTATATTTTACTCCAAATGGCAAAAAGTACTTTTTTTAACTTTAAGCATAAAAGGAGATAGTTAGTATGGATGTAAGCAAACCTAGGGGGGCAGCTTCACCTACCTGCAACCCCTCGGTACGCCCATGCGTACAGGCAAAAAGGGGTGGTGACAGTTTTAGTATTCTTAATCCGTCACCACACGTCATATAAACCATGCAGCATCCCAAATTGAATTTATATAGCACACAGCGTAGAAAAATAAAATCCTCGTTAATATTTCTTGGTAGAAGTATATATATTTATTTGTATTGGCGAAGCATCGATCATTTTGATTACACACTCATTAGATTTCTAAGCACGTGCTCGCGTCCATCGCGACTCTTTGTACCACACCAATAATTTGTTGATACAGTCAAGTCGACAACGTTTCGGTTATCATTGTTAATTTAAACTTTTATTTCCTGTTATTTATTTATATTTACGAAGTTTTACTGCAGTTGTACAGCAGTTTGATCCTCTTCAAAAATACAAAAATACATCACAGGATAAACAAATATATACAAAAAGAGATCACAGAAACTGTTGTCCTTTAATGGGATCAAATCCAGATTTCAGTAGCCAAGTGACCGCATAAACCTACGACATCTGCGCAGTCAGTATATAATAGCTCAATGTAGAATGACCTGTACCTTTTTATAGTGGTTTATATTGCAGAGGGATTTTCAGTGACTTTCGAAGACGAGTATCAAAAGATGACGACAATATTCCACGAGTATTTAAATGGACTAATCCATTTGAATACTTTGAAATCTGAAACAGAACAGAATCATTTGATCTATACGTCGTGTTACATCAGTATATCTACGATGGGTTCCATTGATGATATCTATCACATCGTAACTCAAACCATTACGACTTTTGATCCGAACTGTTTTACAGTGTTAACCACGCTTGCGAATCGTCGCTTGTCCAATAGCATGTCCTTGCGGTTATCACGTTCACGACCCTTGTGCAATCATCGTTTGTGGTTTCTAATAATGGTTTACTAATATTAAACAAAACTTAAAACCAAGTGAATGAGTAATTGTTACCTTTATTCTGTACCAAAGATTGGACGCAGCGATATTGTGTATAGAATATAAAAATTTCGTATCAGCACGTGATATAATTGAGGGATGTTTTAGTAAAATATATAGAACTAGCGGACCCGACAGACGTTGTCCTGTCTACACGTCTTTAATTTGAAAATTTCAAACTTTTTTTAATAAACTAAAACATTCTGGACCATTTTGATGAAAATTATTATTCAAATGTTATGACAATATCTAACATCATTACATGTAAATTTATTACAATTAGACTAATCGATAGCGTGTGAGTATGTGTAATGAAATCTTCAACTTGTTTTAATGAAAGGTAAAAAAGCTTACACTCAAACTATTTTATTTAAAAAATATATTTATTTATTTACAAAAACTTAATTTATCGTAATGCCATTTTATAAATAAATAAATTCGATGGTTTTCCAACTCTGAAACACGCAACATATAATTGGCCATATTTTTTATTCATTTATATTCAATTATTTAAATTTTATTTGCATACTATTTTATTTTCCCTTAAATCTCGAAACAGTCATAAATTAATGACGCCGATAGTACACAAATAAATTTGTAGGTTAGGTTAGTTATTAACTAACGCACGTGTAAATTTGATAAAAAAAATTATAAGAAATATACTCACTTCGATTCTGCACTAAATTCGCAAAATGTATAGTTTTTTAGGCACACTTCAAAACTCTTCGCAAAACACTCAGTACCTTTTAATTTAATATTTGATCCAGCACATGGTCTACAATAACACAATGATAACAAAACATTTTTTTAATTTGATCGCAGAGCTAACTGTTGGGACCGACTAAAATTGAAATTCGAATATAATTTAAAATTTGACGCTGCGATGGTAGCGCCGTCTGTCGGATCCAATGTAAAACATTCCAAAATCAACAACTACTAATAAATTAAAAATTAATTAAAAAAACATTGTCCAGCGGACAAAATTGTGAATCTAAACCATTCTCAGATCCCCTTGAACACACACAAAAAATTTTATCAAAATCGGTCCAGTCGTTTAAGAGAAGTTCAGTGACATACACACTCACAGAAGAATTATATATATATAGAATAGTTATCCGATATATCTATTTCTATTAGATACTGGCCCAACAATATAATCCATGGTTGCTTGTAAGAGATTGCCTTCGGGCGATAAGGCTGCCAATTGTACCTTTTACCTTTAAGCTACCATTGTAAATAATCTGGCGTACAATAAAACGATTATTATTATTATTCTCTTTATTACATTCATGTATACGTATCTATTACATTTATAAATACATAAAAAAATAAACTATAATGTATATTTAAAAATTTTAAAAATAGCAGATCTATGTTTTGTGGAATCTAAAAGCTCTACTCCTTCAGATTCTTCAATCACACCCTTCTTTACATACATGATTGCACATTTGTCTACACGAAATTCAATCTTGATAGAATTACTAAAGTTTATTGTAATTTAGTGGGGGCAAGTAGTTTCAAATCATCCATGTACATGAAATGCGATATAACTTGACCATCTTTCTGCAACCTACAGCCTAACCCTGAACCCTCTAATAGAGTACTTAGAGGGTTTAAAGCCAGACAAAACCACAAGGGACTCAGACTGTCACCTTGAAATATAACTCGCTCGATCTTTATTGGTACATCGTTTAACGTAGTCTGCCGACATCCAGGATAGCAAAGTACTGTTCTCCATTGCCTCATACATGACTTCAAGAATGTGCGAAGAGTTGTGTTAGTTTTATACAAGTCATAAGCCTTCTTATAATCTATCCAACATGTCGCCAGACTCTTACGATTACGACGTACCTGTTGGTTTATAGTCATGTCTATGATAAGGTGCTCTTTAGTGCCACGGGTCCCACTTCTACATCCATTCTGAGAAAGAGAAATAATCGAATCGTTATTAATGTGTTTAGTAATTTTGAGTCTCAGAATAGATGTTAGAAGTTTATATAGTGCTGGTAAACATGTAGTAGGCCTAAAATTTTTGGGATCCATGACACTACCAGATTTATAGTTAGTGGTTATTATTATTATTGTAATTATGTATGTTGAAGTATGAAGTCAAAAATGTTATAATTGAACAATAATTTGCTGTCTATACTGCATCGTATCTAATAGTGACATTCCGGATATTCGTATCTCTATCCGCACCCGCGGCTATCCGCGTGAGGAAAAGAAATCTATCTTTATTACACTTTTTTTAAGTTCTCTTTTTACCGCTCGCAAAAATATCGACGGATGTTTCAAAAATAAATCTAATTCTTTTCATATTTTTTTCTGTAGAAGATTTTTTATATCTCTATCCTATCAAGGTTACACACACTGACACCGATTGAGTAAGAAAGTTAAGATCCATATCCGACTATCTTGACACGAATGTTCGGTATCCGGATCCGTATATAAGGTTCTACATTTTTAATCATTACACATCACTAGTACCTAATGTGTAAGGGATAAAAGGGTGTTACATACTTGAAATAGCCAGCCCTCCTCTGTTTACTTAATTAGCATACATAAAAAACCATGAAAAACAATCTAATTTATATTCATAATTTCTTTATGATAAGTTGAAGTATTTTAATGATGCATTGTAAATGTTTCAGATTACAAACGCTTTTGTGCTGTGCTGCTTAGTGGCGGTCTCCGTGGCGCAGAGCCAGCGGCCACAGGTCTCCGACACAGCCTTAGAAGATGCTCTCAACGATAAACGTTTCATACAGAGGCAACTCAAGTGCGCTCTTGGCGAAGCTCCCTGCGACCCCATTGGCAAGAGATTAAAAAGTTAGTTTTTGTAGTCAATAACTGTATATCATAGGGCGTTACATTTATTTTTTACCGAACTAAATTTATCTATACTTGGAAGTATAGATAAATTACTTAATAATATAAATTCGAAAACAACTCTGTCTGTATGTTACGTTTTCACAGATAAACTAAACCACTTAACCGATTTGCATGAATTTCCTAGTAGTTAGTATGGTGATAGATTGGGCTTTTTTTTGTTTTTTTTTTGACGTGGTGGAATGCCTTTACGCACTTCGCTCCCCCCTGCGGGCACAGGGGGTTCGCTTTGTGTGGGACTCCTGACTTACTCGCCAGACTACCCACTAAACCACCACGGTGTGCCACTCTGCGCCTGAGACGGGAGAGATCCGGGTACCGCTTTCTTACGCCATCCGGTGATAGATTGGGCCTAGGAAAAGGACATAGGCTAATTTCAGTTTCGATAACCCATAAAGTCCAAAATAAAATCACACTTTTTCCGAAATATACCTACATCGTTTTATATTCCAATAAGGAGTTTATAACACTTCTCAAGGGAACGCAATTGTTACTTTCAAGCGCAAATACCTCGTGACCATGAGCGGTAGTATTCACGTGCCAAAAAATCGTGGAGTGCATATATGCAATTTGTTTCTCTGCCTTAAAAAGTTCTTGAAATAGCCCGTGAATCTAGAAACATCGAAATATCAAGTTTTCATCTACAAATTAGCACGAACTAACTCTTCAGGTATTGTTTTCGTTTTACTGCAGACTTAAATTCGTTCAGACATGTGTCATTTTAGTATTTAATTATTAAATTGCACAGGCTTAAATGACCTCGGAACGACTTTTTAATATTTCTGAACCAAGATGCCAGCTGCAAACAAGTTTATATTTATAACGTGTGATTAAAGAGGTACTTATTAGCACGAACATAAACCAAATGTTTGTAAGCCACCGGCACGATGTTTATATCTGATTAAGGTTTTGCTTCGATGTACTACGATCACATGAGTTAAACATTGCTTTGTTAACCCCCTTCTGCTCCAAGAAGCATACAGCATACAGCTCAATGTCAGTGAACTCGCAAATTTACTAACCAAAAATACTGTAGGTATAGCTACTCACTTTGAGTATGCATGAGAATTATTTTATCAATATGTGTTCTGTACTGAAATTGAACCCCTTCTTATACTAGTAAAATTAGTATTGTGTCAGTTTAGTAGCACATTAATGAAAAAAAAAATTCTAACATACCTAAATTATTAACTTTTCGACGATAAGGATATTTATCATTAAAACTGACGCTATACCAGTAGTTTAAGTGGTTGCTACGTCGGTTTTATTGCGCTGAGTGTTGTGGGTTCAAATCCCACATGGGATAACAATGTTTTTCTGAGTCTGGGTGAACATTGTGTCCGTTTTATTCATAATTGTAAAGTCCCCCGTGACACAGGATTTATTGAAATTGCGGGAGTTGTCTTTAAAAAAAATGAAAGCTGGAATAGACTCAAAATCGTTTCTCCAAATATCTCTGTAATATTATTATTGTACTAACTGATTTATATTTCCTTTCAGCACTTGCACCTTTGGTACTCCGCGGCGCCTGTCCTCAATGCTCACCACAAGAAACGAAGCAAATACAGCGAACTCTCTCGTACGTTCAAAGAAATTTCCCCCAACAATGGGCTAAAATTGTACGCCAATATGCCGGTTAACAATTTAATTTATAATCTTATGTAAAACTATGGTTTAAGAGTGATTGATAGATGTTACTATTAAAGTCTGAGGTTGGTGGAAACACAAATGGCGTGAGATATTTTTATTTAAATGGAGCAAACTTGAAATTTTTTTTACGTACACTCGGTATTCAGGATTTTTGAGCATATGTATCGCCTAATGGTAACCGATTACCGAAGCACATGGACACCCGCAACACCAGAGGCGCTACAAATGCGTTGCCGGCTTTTCTGGGATGAGGAGGGAGGTGGGAAGGCAGATGGTGAGGGGAATGTGGGGAGGGGTTGGAATATGGGCCTCCGGTATCCTCACTCGCTCGTTGAAAAAAGCGCAAACGCTTTTTCACACCGGTTTTCGGTATCACCGGCGAGTCGTCATAGTCGTGCCGAAGCGGTTCGCGCGAACATTTCCTGATTCTTATTAAAGTTAGTTAATATTTGAAATCTCATGTCTCTCATGTCACTTAACGCAATGATTTAAATGTTGTAGTTGTTATATGTGTGAACATATCTGTTAGGAAAACAGTAGGCATAAAAACACAAAGATGGTTGGTCAAGGTCCTTCTTCTCTTCTTAGCCTATATTATTCTCATAATTTGGGCTCGGCTACTAGTTCAACCGGATTTACCTAAATATCAGTTTTTACACGGAGCGACTGGCATCGGACCTCCGCAACCCTGAGGGTGAACTAAATTCGAAGGCTGAACCAGTTCTCAGTATATTTGAGGGCACTGACTTCCCAATAACGATTGCCATAGATGTTCATGACAACCGGAACTGACGGCTTATCGTGCTCTCCGAGGCACTGGCGGGAAACACCACCATATTCTATACTCCAGGCTGCTATTAAGTATTTCTTGTAAGAAAAACCCAACAGCATTCCGACCCGGGAATCGAACCGGAGACCCCGTGATCTACAGTCGCTTACGCTAACCACTAGACCTACGAGGCAGTTTAATTAGGTACGTAATTAAAATAAAATATTGTCTAAAAAAGTTGACTTAAAGAAGTTGCAAACGCAGGTGTCTAAGTTATAGATGACCAATAATATAATCAGTATCACTAATCATATTTTAAAATTGTGATTGTGATGATGATATTTTTCGTTTGTTAAATTAACTGTATTTTCTTATGTAGAAATCTTGTAATATCTTTTCTTTTTTTATATTGACTAAATTCTGAAACGTGATTCCGGCCTCGCTTATTCAAAAGTCCTGCATTTTTAGAATTTTATTTTTGTCTTCATCAACAACCCATAATGTATCACTGCTGTGCTCGGGTCTCCTCTCAGGAGAGGGTTAAGGCCATACGTCCCACGCTGGCCAAGTCCGGGTTAGGGACTGACAAGACGACGTTGTGGCTACGTAATCTTACCGTTGGATGTTTTAATTTTTTATTTATTTCCATTTGAAAAAAATCTTCTAAATTTACCGCCCCAGGCTCCAGCCTAGTGTTAAATCCACCACTGCCCGGGGCGGGTGAAATAAGAATGGTGAGAAGAGCGGTCCATTATAACACGGAATTGCTATAGTAGGAGTGTCCAAGTAGTAAAATTTTAAAGAAATTAGGATACAAAAATAAACGTAAAATTAAATAAAATAGATATTTTCATTGGAACGAAAAAAATTATCACTACGAACTAAACTGCAATAGCAGTCGAAAACATACATTCTACAAACATGATATACATATTTACAGACACATATATCTTTTGATGATGTTAAGGCGAATAGCCGGATAGCCGGATCAATTATTTCTGTCAATATCAAGTATTTAAAAAAAATCTTCTTTTTAGTGTTCTACGTGCGGTATCTAACTTTTTTATTTGATCTGAGGGTCTGCAAATGTAATATGTTTCCAGAGACTTATTTAGTTTCGATTAGCCGCTGGTATACAAATTAAATAAATAATACACTATTATATTTCTTATGATTTCACAAGAACCAAGACCTGCAAGCACTGCGAGCAGTGCGAGCAAAAGAAATTATGATGGAATCCTGATACTGAGATGACTCCATCCCATGGCTCCCGCTCCCCACTCTCCCCACAATCCTACATCATACGGAAAATCGGTACTCTGAAGTGTAAGTGCGCTAGTCATATCCCCGGGCGGAGGGATGGTTATGTTACTGAAAGCAACATGTGTTGGGTTGAAATCATAATTTTTCAAAACATGTTTTTAAAGTATCAATGATCTGCAATAGTGCAATCTGCATTTCTGGATTATCAATGTTTTCTGAGAATCTGTATCATCTTATTGACCATAGACAATGTTAGTGACGTTTTAAATTATTCCTTGTCATTAAAAGAAACGAGGGAATTTTAGATGTAATTTGACAAAAATCAATTACAGGATGCGTAAATATTTGAACCGTTAGTTTTTTGAAATACAATATGAAAAAAAATATATGATTAAACATTTTAATGTTTAATATCTCATTCAAACTGCTTTAAGTATTATAACTACTTGGCACTGATTAAGGAATAAAGGAATCTAATGAAATTTTTGGCCTCTGTAGCATATTTATTTTTTGTAATATACCGTTTGGAACAAGTGTATTACATTACATATACTCTAATCAATAAATATTATTAATGTAAAATGAAACACAAGACAAGACCATAATGAACCATTGTCTAAATAGTCTTAAAATCACATTAGGAGTAGTTTTTAGATTTGGCAACTCAATTGTAGTTTCTGTAGATTGGTATCTGCTGACGCTGCCCGTATTGTCCATATCCGGAGTTACAAATGCTCATCTCGTAAATGAAAAATCAATTTATATAACATACTATTATAGAAAATCAACTTATAAATTTATAAAATAGTTTTTGTATTTTATGTTACTGTATTTAATGTAATGATTCAAGTTTAAGTATAGAAATCTATCAGTGCTACCAACTTAAGTTTCTGGGAAAATAATTTCGTACGCAGTCGGTGATATTTACAACTAATATTTTGCTACTGTTTTGACAAATAAGAGACATTATCTTGCGTTTCCCCTTTATAGTACATTATTTTGACCACAAATGTGGTTATATATTGATATATAGATTGGTTGTGAGAAAATGTTGTAGTAACAGTCATACTCGGCGTTCAATGACTACTTGACTGACAAAATATGGTCGTACGCATAGCTTGAGCATATTTGTGGTGATGTGTGAAAACAGTGCAGTTAGTTATTCAGATGGGGAGGTGGTATGGGTTAAGTTGGGTTCCTGTTGGTGGCCCGGCGAGGTGGTTGGATTTGAGAAGCTTCCACCAGATGTCCTGCCTTCCATGCGAAAGCCACCAATTGCCGTTGTCAAGTTCTTCCAGGAGGATGCATAGTGAGTATTATACATTTATGGCATAACATGTGTTTTATATATCAGGAGACGTAAGTTCTTTTGTTTCTTTGTTTTAATTCAGATAGTTGATATTTATATAATTGTCACATTGCAGTGCTCCTGAATGATATTTTTTTCTAACAGTTTCTTTGATACAAATAACATAAGTATTTTAATAGTTTTATCCAATAGCTTTTGGTAGGTAGCTCATCATAACCTCAGCTGATGACAAACAGTATTATCAACAACTTGAGAACCATTTTGGACTCTAAAATAATAGATAGGAAAAATGGTTAAATTTGTATTCATCTTTACATTATTCAGTAGTTTCACAAGTAATATATGGGTAATTTCTTCAAACCCATTGTTCGGTCTTCCTTTTGTTTCATTTGTAAATGATATAGCTTTAAATGAGCAAGTCTGATTTATTATTGAAAAGGCTATAGAAAGTAAAAATTGATATTGGAATCAATTATAATTTTATTTGTTATTGGTTATTGGTCTCTCTAACACTCACGCACAAGATTACTGTAATTGCTACCTGAAATAAATAAAAAAATGCATGAACAAATATAATATGGGTTATAATGATGTGATGATGTTCTCCTAACTGGTTATGCCCATGGCAGCCAGTCGCAATGGAGACCAACCAACTACACAGGAGCTATTATAGTGTGCGAGCGAACACAGATGCACTTTTCCCTGACTCTCGTAATCGAAGAGAGGTTATATTAATAGTATGACAGATTTAATTATGTTTCACGTAACATGAACAACCTTTAATAATCCACTGTTGGACATAGGACTCGTCCTAGCTGGGTTTTAAACGACTATACCACATAGGTGAGACTGGTTGGTATAGGGTTTGTCTCAAGTTTTCTTTGTTTTCAATTATGTTTTATCTTCACCGTTAATAGCCTTTAACAATAGAAATGAGGTTTTGACCTACTATATGATGCTGGTAAGACAGGTTGATATCAATTTTGTTACCAGTTTTTGTTTTTTTTACAGTGATGTCCTGTATAATATGTTCATTGTTCACTTTATATTTCTATTTCATTGTTGCATCCATAGAATTGATTGTTTCAGAGTAAATTAATTCAACACTTGTTGATTGACTTGCAATTATACTTCTATTATGTAACAGTGAAATCCGATCACCTCATTGTAAGATCTTTCAGAAATCTGAAGCCTGCTAACACATTATATCAGACTGCCAGTAAACTATCTAATTTTTAGTTAGTAGGGCTGATACATGTGTTGGTTTATATATTAAAACATATATTCCTAGTAAAGTGGGAAAGTTCCTTCTATGTAGGAACTTTTCCACTGTATGCTAAAATCTTTTACAGTTTTTTTTTATAAGCAAGCATAACAAATTTTTGCTGTGTAATAGTGTGTCTTGAAAGTATATAGGTTCCTTAAAATTTAATTAATAAATTTGACCAATCCGTCTGGCCAGTATGATATAGTAAGCCAAAAGCTCATTTTTAAAGAGAGATGAACCAGCAATGAACTGTAAAGTGATGATGATGATAATATTACTTATTTGTTTTGGAAAACATTAAATCCAGTTCCTTAATTAAGAATGGATGTAAAACTGGAAGTTGTTGTAAAGCAGTGGTGTGGTGTATCTCCTTTTACAAGAAAATCAGGTATAAATTTTATAGCCCATCTTAAACATAGGACCAGAGATTAAAGTACTGTACTTTTAATTAATTTTAAATCTATTAATTTTTACAAAAACATACCTTTGATGATAATAAATATTCTTTCTTTTTCCAGTGAATATGTGAAAAATGCCAATGCTATTTATAAATACGACTGCAGCCGTAAAAATGAGTTCATCAGTAAAGGATTAAGTAAGTTTTATTTAATTAACTAACAGCAAAATTTAATTTATTTACTATTTAAAAATAAATTAAAAAATCTTTACCAGATCTATATCGAACCAAACATGGGCCTATGGAGAAGTTTCCAGAAGATGTCGTCAGAGCTGAGACTGCAACTGGCGGTGATAGAGATATACTAACAAGAGATGAATTTAAAGAGAAGAAGAGAGAAAGTTATGCAGGCATTTTTGGTGATCCTAAAAGAACTCCTGTCTCTGGTAAAAAAGGTATGTCAATAATTTATTAAGACTTGAATTTAATTTGAGATTATTTTTGAAAAACATTAATTATAATCTTTAATGGTTATAGGTAAAGGAGCTAAGGGTAGATCTTCAGAATATCCGAGAACACCAATAAGAAAGGTAATTATTATCTCTTACATATTAATTTAAAATATTATCTTAAAATAACTCTTGTCATTAGCTGCATGCTGTTTATCTATTTTCAACTTTGGATTGGTTTTGTGAAGTTTTTTTCCTTTTTTTTTACTGGAATAGGAGGCAAACAAGCAGACGTAGCGCCTGATGGTAAGCGATTACCGCCGCCCATGGACACCCGTAACACCAGGGGCATCACAAGTGCGGTGCGGGCCTTGGGGATGGGGATGAGGGGAAGGGTTGGATTATGGGCCTCCGGTATCTTCACTCACTCAGTGAACCACAGCGCAGTCGTTGTTTCACCTCGATTTCTGTGAGGCTTACTCTTTCTTTTGAAAACAGTAACATGAAAATTTACCTTCTTAATTAAACATGATCCAAAGACTTTCAAAGGAAATGTTTCTTTATTTTTTTGTTATGTGGGTGTCATTAAGAACATCCTGTAAAAGATTTCAAATGAGTTTTGAAAAGTCTTGATTTATAAGACTGAAATCAAATTTTGAAACCAAATAAGTCTTTTTATTAATTGATAGATAAATAAAATATTTTGTTGGTGAAGGTCTGATATATCCATTTGTGTCGGTGTGTGTGTATGTGAAGCCAATTGAAAAGGTGCCCGATGCACACATCAGATTCATAGCTTCAATCTTCATTATATGTAGTTAAATATATTTAAATGCTTTTATAAACTTTCATATCGTAATTTAATTTTGATACACTTCATATCCCTCATCAAATCTTTCAAAAGTCATCTGGTATATAATGCCATGTGACACTAAATCATCATGATACATATCACAGTAATTCCTATTCCTATAGGAGCAAAATGTGTTTCAAAGAATTTTATGTCTGAAAGTTGACAAGAGAGGACACCAACAGACAAGATTGAAAGATTATGCAAATTGTGCTGAATTCAAAATCATATTATGTCAATGTAAAATAAAATTAGGACAAGGTTAGACATAAATCAAGTAAAGAGGCTCTTATAGGGGGAAATAGTTCTCGTAAACAAATTTCAAGTTTATATCTTTATTTTGGTGGTGTAAGCTAGAGTTTGACCACTATATAAGAATAAAGCTTTCCATAAAGGTATTCAAAAATTGCAGTCAGAAAATAGTATTTTATGTACTTTATTTTAGTCTGATTACAGGCATTAACATGATTTTAAAATCTGTTTCAGAATTTTGAGAAAGTTGACTACAAAGTTCACATTCTGGTACAAGGTTCAAAGACACCTAGTTCCGAAAATTTATCATCACAAATAGAAATCCCTACAACACCACCATCGAGTGGTGAACAAGAATCTGAAAATAAACAGGATGACATTCACGAAAAAGATGACAAAGATAAATCAAGCAATACTGAAAAACCAGCATCATTTTCAACTCCAGTAGCTTCGAGTTCAGGCATTTATGCATGTCACGCATGCCCATTTACAACTACCCGTTTAAATGTTTTAATTTTACACAATAAAACACATAGTGTCTCATTTACACCATATACACCATCACCAGTACGGAAAAAAGTTATTACGAAGCCATCTGCAAAATCACCTGAAACTCCTAAAGTACCAAAGGTGCGGAAACCACGGAAAGAAAAAACTGAGAAGGAGCCTAAGAAGGCATTACCTACTACTACTCAGATTAAAAAGCGCCCAGCAGAAGAACAAAATGATATTACTGACACCAAAAGGTCTAAAACTGATGAAGAGATAAAAAGTAGTCTTCTTGCGGATTGGGATGATGGTGATGAAGAATCTAATGATGAATCTTCAGTTATAGTCATGGCAGGATCTCCTGAAGTGCCGGAGGCAGCGGAATCGCCTGCTATACCTACATCCGCTGATTTATCGAGTATACAAGTCTCAGTGGAATTATCATCACCTATAGAAAAGAAATTGAATAAGTCACCCCCGAGTGATAAAGCAGAAGCTTCAAGTGATTCTAAATATGAGTTTTGTGAAGATGAAGACTGGCCTTTGGAAGCTGACGGCGGCAGAAAAATACCTCGTGTTAAAAATGCAAAACGTAAAGAAGACACAAAGAGCATTAGTTTGGATGATGATGAAGTCGCTAGAGAAGTTGCTGAATTACTTAATAAAACCACTGTACCAGAGTTACCTGCAGCACCAGAACCATTAAAAGTTGAAGAAAATTTTCCTGAGCCTACAATTGTAAAATCTCCCGACAAAGATAAGTTACCTGAAAAAACTGAGGAAAAACCACCCGAAATTCAACCCACAAAAGCAATTTTTAAGACCAAAACATTTTTTCGGAGTCGCCACTCTAGGAGTCAGGATGCAATTGGAAAATATGTAGCAGAACAGTTAAATGCAGTAGAAAGAATGGATATAGCAGAAACTGACATAAATGGTTCAGAAGCAGTATCTTCACCGGAAAACAGAGATTCTCCCCCCATTGAACATGTTAAAGTGGCGCGTCTTGCACCCAAAATACAACTTAAAAAAATGAAAGCGGAAGCAGCACAGCTTCGCGAAAGAGATAAAAATAATTTAGATTTCTTTAACGATTTTGATCTTAATCCATATGGAGAGCTTGTGGCTTCTAATGTGGCAAGTCCAGTTTTGCAACCTGATTCAAGCCCTATCCCTAAAAACGAAGATCGTCAACTCCTACAAGATGTATTATATCCAACGCAAGAAATAAAACCAGTGAATACTGACATTGCAGATCAAATTAAATCTCCCAAAGACAAATTTAAGTATGCGGTGGACAATGCTAACGAAATGGTTAGCAAGTCCTCTATAGATGAGAGAAGAGAAATATTTCACGAATTAGGAAATGATAATTCGACTCCACAAGCTGAGAAACATTCAACGATTATAGAATCGAAAAAAGTTGATATTCTTCAAGATCTTGAAAGTGAACATAATCTTCAAAACTCAGATAAAGGGCCTATTAAAGAAGGCCCAGAATTAATTGGAACACCAGCTCACGTTCTTCAGGAACAAGAGCAAAATCTTACTGTAGAAATACAAACAACTGATGCAAGTTATATAAATAATAAAATCGATTCAAATATTTTATCTACAGATCAAGTAATGGATGATGTAGTAAAAGAACCAATCACAGATGTGATTGCTCCTGAAACAGGCATAGTCAATGTTATCCCTGAACAAGAAATGCATAGCGTTCTGCAACACTCAGAGCTATCGAGTGTAATGCAAGAACCAAAAATACCAAGTATTATCCAAGTACCAGAAATCCAAAATGTTATTCATGAATTACAAGTTAATGCTACTCAGGAACTAAGTACTAAAGTAGAAAATATTGAAAGCAAATTTCCTAAATCCAAACTTCAGAAAACTTATGTAGCGTCTGTAGAACCTTTCATGAATGAAACCACCGCTTCAGCAGTTGACGCTTTGCTGAGCGTATCGAGAGAAGCAGATAGAGTCACCAGAGTTATTAGTGACGATCCTCCCGAAGACTTATTTGAAGATGACAATAAGGATAGCAATGGAATATGTAATGATGTCAATGGTTTTAATGAAAAAAATAATATTGGCACCGGTACCGATAGCAATAAGTACGAGGAACCTAAAATTATTGATCCTGATAGTAAACAAAATGTAAAGGAATTGTCATATAATGAAAAGTCACAAGATATTATTAACCAGATTGCAGTGGATAATAACACTGTTCCTGAAGTTGATAGTATTTCTAATACTGGTGAAATTATACCTACGGAATCAGATTTACAAATAGCAGAAACCTTATTGAATTTGCCCTCAACAGCAATCCAAAACAATACTGCAAGTGAACAGCAAAACGAAAATTATAGTGTAGAATTGTCTAATGAATCTAGCTTAGAGAAAATGAACCTACCAACGAAAGAAGTGGTTATTAATGAGAAAAATGTGAAGTCTTTACCAGAACAAGAGCCCATAATAACGCATACAAAGTCACTTTTAATTTCAAATAACGAAAATTCAGGTGTAAGGTATGAAACTGAGCAGGAAAAAAGTGAAAACTTGAATGCTGCTCAGTCTCTTGTTCAAATGTCGGAATCTATAGATCATAAAATTAATATTGATCATAGCCCAAGTAATTCTGTAAATAATAATAAGGACATAAATATACCTGACACTGGTGCATTTCATATCAAACAAAACAATGGTTTGGATAGTATCAATAAACCTGAACAAAAAATTTCTGTACGGACTGGTGAAAAAAATATTGACAATACAAACGGAAAACACGTTAAAATGGATACGTCATCGTCAAAACTATTAAAAATATTGGAAGAACCATGTACCCCTAAATTTGCTACGAACAAATCGGGTCTAGTTAGACAAACCACAATATCAGGCAAAGAAAAGATATTGAATTTCGATGTTGCTAAATCATCTTTTAAAGGTAAAAGTGATTCGCCCAAACAAAAAATAATCATACGTCGCACGACACCAAACAGAAATAATATAACTAATATCACAGACATAACTACAACCGATAAAATTATATTATCGCGTACTAAAAACCCTGCACAGGATGGTTCGGTACAGACGTACACGATTCAAACATCTTCAGATGCACCACCAGACAATAACACTATTATAATTCCACAGAAAGTTCGAAAAATAACTAAACCACCTATGAAATTACAAAAAATCAAACCACAGAATTCACTTGTATCACCGATTACGGAATCTAAAGTTATAAATGAAACTACTACAGATGAGACTATGTTCGATATTAATTCAATGCCCATTGTGTTATCAGAGGACTTATTAACTCCTGAAAGTATTGAAAAAATGCCAATTGTAATGTCAGATGGAAACATTATAACTCACACACCTAATCCACCTAAACTCGTTAAAACAAAACAGTCCATAGAAAATGAAAGGATAACAATTACAAACAAGCCCGAAATGAAAACCTTGCTAATGAATCCAGTCACTGAGGCTAATAAAGTTACTACTCCTAATATTTTGTCAAAGTCCTCAAAATTGAGAGGTGCTAAACCTATGTTAGTTATTGATAAAACAACAGGAAAACAGAAAATCATAATGACGAAACCGGAACCTGTGATTAAAGAGGTTAAACAGACTCCTACATTGATTCAGGCTGTCCCACAAAACACAGGCAAGACAGAGAAGTTTATTATTCTACCAACTCCTAATTCACCACGCCCTGGTAGAACACAAAAAATTGTTATAGATCCACAAACAGGCAAAGCACATGTCCTAGTAGCGAAAGATACTCAACAGGGGAGCTCAACTGAAAACAAAGCAGTTTCAGCTAAACTAATTCCATCGTCCACAGACACTAGCACTTCGAGTAGTACTGTAATGATCATAACGAATGCGCAAGGGGCGCAATCTAGAATAGTTCTTACTCCCGAGCATGAGAAGATGCTATTTCCAAAGAAGCAACAACCGATTGTTTCTCAATTAAAAACTATAGCTCATAGAATATCTACTAATCCTGGTGCTACTTCAAAAACTGTTATCCCATCAATAGCTCCTGCCCGACCGCAAAATATTTTACCAGCGAAAACCCAAACAAGGATTGTACCTAAACAAAAGAGTGCTATAATTACTTCCAAAGGCCAATTAATTGTTGGTGGCAGGGTCGCCACAACAGCACAAAATATTGCACCAATGCCTGAAATCAGATCAGTTCCGAAGCGGATAATCGCTTCTGAAACTAAGAAGCTAGTTCAGACTATTCAAAAGTCATCGTCTGAGCCTTTGATATTCTTACAACAGAAATCTGGCGCTGTTATGCAGTTAACGACAGCTCAATTTGAGCATTTACAGAGAACTGGCCAGATTGTGCAGAAAGCACCCGCGCAGATACAAGAGAAAATGATTGTTCAAAAAACAATCACTGTTCCACCTAACGAATCTGTTGTTACGACAGTACAAAAACCGAGAGCACGTAAAACTCTCATGGAATCGCCGACACCTTTAAAGAGATTAAAACAAGAAATAACCATAGCTCCTGCGCCCTCATCCCCTGTGCCAACTCTATCTCCTTTAAGTAATACTGCTTCTTCATCCATTGTGCCATCCATATCAAACACGGTTTCGGTTTCAACGACTTCCAGTTATTCCGAATTTGAAAATTTTGAAGAACTATTACCGTCTACAGCAATCGCAAGACAAAATGAACCCCCAATAACACCGGTTACTACTCCCGTGGTTGAACAACAAGTTCCTCCTCCAGGACAAATTTCTGATGGTCAGTTAATAGCAGTACCTGGGGAGCACTTTGGCGGTCCTCCTGGTTCTTTTTATTTGTGCATGGAAGACAACGGCACTTTTACTCCTATCGACCATCGACCCTTAGTGTTGGAGAACAACCAACTGGTGCCGATGCCTGAACCCTTACAGGTCATTGGAACGCAACCGGAACGTAGAGACATCCTTGAGGCGGCTTTAGCAAATAGCGACGTTTTCCACGCGGACACACCGCGAGATGAGGCACCTGATTTTAGGGATTTGAATGCTAATGTGTCAGTGCACTGTCGCGTTTCTGAAACTAGTACTACATTAAATCAGGCGCCTATTATGACACCTGTAGAAGTTCCTACTAAGGTCGATAGTGAACCACCTATATCTTCGAATTTAGAAGATGGTTTGGCCGTTATTGGCATCACTGCGCACACAGTGCCGACATCATTGGAATTGCCAATCACTGTTACGGACCCTAGAATAGCACCTAAAACTACAGATCCTTTGAGCAGCACCTCAACCTATGCTGCTACGGGTCTGTTGCCATCGCCCAATACGGATATGTCCTTTGTTACTGAAGAGACTGAGGTTCCAATGGGAGGACCAATATCCATGCCGTTACTCACAGATGATGAATCAGTGGGGAAGTCTATGCCGATATTGACGGACGACGTAGCTGAGAGAACCGTTTCCTCTGTGGATTCCACAGTTGGATCTCCATCATCGATAGATGTACGAGAATCTGAAAATGAAGACAGCAGCCAATGGACCCGTCGATTGCTAACCCCAGGTTCTGATACGTCTGAAGCATCAGCTGAGATACCGTTGCAGCCACTTATTCAGCTCTCAGTAAATGAATTATCTCGACACAGCTAAATGTGAAATGACAGTAGTAAGGATAAACTTGGCAGTGTTAAAGCTAAGCATCGTTAACTATATTTATTTGTGCCTATTTCATAAATTACAATGCTTTATTAGTGCAATAGAAGTTGAACATGTGAACTTATTCTTTTTCGATGTTGGCATGTCAAAATATTTTATTTTATATTATAATAGGAACCACTTTTCTAACTGTTGTGGAATCTTCAGAGCGTTAAAATAGGTATACGGTACCGCTCATTTATCTCGGTGATAAGCGGGCGTTTAAAACGCTTACAGAGATAATGTTGTAAATATATTGTGTGGGTCGCGATGCTATTGACCGGAACGTGTCCTGGTTGGACTTGTCATATAAAAATTAAGTTTAATGCATTATTGCATATAATTTTTAGGGTAAGGATTATTGTAAAAATTTAAATTTAATTATGATATTTGTTGGATCGTATGTGTAATATATGGAAAAGTAGTTATATTATTTTTATAACGTAAAACGAGTTGGTAACTGTCGAAGACTTGTAAATGGAAAGTGTTATGTTATTGTGAAGCCAATTCACACACTGATTAAGGCTGGACTATAATAGATTTGTGAATGCTGTGGTTTGTCTTCAGTAAAGATATATGTCTTATATCAATAATGTAGGGTTAATCTTAAGTACAATGTTGTTGAAGTAATTTTTAAACATAAATGTCTAAAGCACTTAAGTTTGTTTGAGTGATCTATGTAAAATTTTAGATCAAACTATAAATGGAGTCTTTAGTAATAACCTATATGTAGTTTTACTAAATAAATTTTAATCAAAACCTTGTTCTTATTATTTACTTATTATTATATGTATCTCTTTTATTATTCCGATAGGAAAGAGAACACAAAGCTTTTAACAGATGACGTTATTACAATGGTATTTGATGTCTTTAGCAGAGGTTCGTAAGAGGAGATTACATTTGGGATGTTTAAATCTAGACATNATATATATATATATGTATGAATCCCAATTCCCCTTGGTCACGCCATCACGCGTGAACGGCTGGACCAATTTCGCTAATTCTTTTAGTATTTCATAGCCCAGTTATCGAGGAATGCTATATATTGTCACTCTAAGACCAATAGGAGACGAGACGAGTTAAAAATGTAACAAAAAACGGGTAAAATTCATTCCTTTTCAGACGCTGACGAAGTTGCACGGATTACTGTATATTGTGAAGTAAATAATTATTATTCCCACCATTCCAATCGAATTACACAGTATGTAACACACAATATGTAAATAAAAAATAGTTTTAGAGCTTAATCATATCAAATTAAACTTACAACAAAAAATAATAATATTAAATCAATAAACTTCGGGTTCTTGAAGGTAAGTGATGTCTTATAAATGTAAAACATTTGCTTTGTTTATTTATAATAAGATTTTTGAAATAAACTAAGTAGAATCGATTTTTTTTAAAAGGGACATTCTTTCTCCTTTTACTGGTCAGTTAAAAATTTCGACTTTTTGACTTACTTTTTTTATTAAAGTATTAGCTATTTTGTAGTATATTTCTAATTATAAAGAAAAGCTACCTTCAAGCTTTAGGTATGAAATTAAGGTTATTTTTCGTTTAAGATGCACCGTTTCAGAGACAAAACAAAAAAGAGGTTAGTATTGTGACCAATAACGCACTGTATGCAAGTGAAAAACAGATAAATATTAGCTGACCCAGCGAACTTCGTACCGCCGCATTTTTTTTTGTAAATATTTTCTACATTTCTGAAAAACTTGTTTTAGTAATTATGCTCACCTCGGCTTTCCACAGGTAGCGTACAGTCGCGAACAAATTAAAAAGTTTCTGATTCTTTTTTTTTTCATATAAGCCTAACATTTAAAGAACTCTCAAAAAAATAATTATCCAATTTAGTCTAGTCCATCGTAAGTTATGCGCGTATATACATTTAGGCGATATGTATATACCTATATATCATTATTTTAAAACATTTGTAAAAATATTCTCATGTAAATTATTAAGATTTAATATGTACGTTATTATTACCCTATTTCAATATTAAATTGTATCTGAATATAAACTAAATAATTCGATTTTATTGAAATTACTATAAACTAACGAAAGTACTTTTTATAATCAATCGTTGAAACTTCAACACTTCATTTATGAAAACATGGACATTAGTTCCATTTCGGTTCATGCTGTGTAGATTAAAGATCAAACAAATACATATGAAAATATCGAGATACTTGGGCTATAACTGCCTCGGTGGTGCAGTGGTAGCTTAATCGGCTGCTCAGCCTGAGCTCTAGACTTCGAAACCAGGTTGGACTAAATATTTGTGTGATCTTCAAATATGTATATATTTACAGAAAAAGGTATATAAGTATACATGTATGTACATTGCCTAGCACCCAAAGTACGAATTCTGCCTAGTTTGGGATTAGATAGAGTAATGTGTGTAAGAAAAAAAAATGCAGATAGTTGTAATGCAGATGGTATAAACTTTATTTTAATTATCACAACTCTGGTGTTTTATATTTTTACTACATACTAAACTACAAACTACGGTAACAATAGCAATTTATAAATTCGTAATATTAAAATAGTTGCAATAATGTACAACATGGTAATGAATGATTCTTATTCTATAATACTTTATCAAAAATACATGTTAGGGAAACCATGAAAAAGATTAACAAATTTAGAAGGTAACGTAATAAGTTATAACAACCTACAACAGTTTATTGCTTTATTTTCTCAGCTTAAATATACCTGAAACTCATAAATTAAAAACATTTAAACTTAATATAAAGCTATTGTACAAATATGTAAAAAAACTAGTTACACCAATGTATCTTTCGATGAGAATACTTAACATAACGAAATCACGTGGCAGGCCTTAACGACTCTTGTAAATGCTGCATTTCTGGTAACACTTTCTTTGATGAGAGTGAATATATGAAAATGGCATCTATTATGAGCTAGGTGTTACGAGAGGGCCTGCCGCGTCGTGTTGGGCAGTAAGAGGCACATGAGACCGCCGCCGGCGAGCAGCACGGCCACGATGAAGGTGGGCGCGGGGCAGTACGTGTCCAGCAGCGCTGCGATCACCACGTTCCCGATGATGCCACCCAGTCGGGCTGCTACCATTGACACCGCTACACCGGTTGCTCTGAAAAACAAAAATGCTCTGTAAACACATGCTAGACAGACACTTATTTGAACAAATACCCTCTTTTAACTGACTTTAAAAAAGGAGGTTCTCAATTCGACTGTATTTTTTTATGTTTGTTACCTCAGAACCTTCGACCGGGTGAAAGGATTTCGAAGATTCTTCTTTTATTTAAAAGCTGGTGCTTCATGTGTGGTTTCATTCAAATTTGGCCCAGTTCTTAGACATTTTTTTTGTTCACAAAAAAATACTAATATTTTTGTAGTAAATTAATGGGGCACTTGAATAACTGAATTATCCAAATAAAAATAATATCTCACCGTAAGTTTGTAGGGAAGACTTCAGTGATGAGACAGTCGAGTGAAGCGTTACCGCAAGAGATCACTGAACTGAAGATAGCGCTTACGATTAAATTGTTAGTTTTGTTGTACACGAAGTACATGGCAGCTGAACAGCAACCAGCCGAGAATGTTGCGAATACTGTAAAAAATTTACTTATTAACATTTCTGTTAGAAGTTTTTAATTATGAAGCAGAATACCAACTCTCCAATACCTACTCTTAGATTTATCCACATGCTTTATCATAATCATCAACGTGACAACGGACACGTCATAGGCCTCCCTTACAAAAGAGTTTTTGGCCTCTGGGTTTAACTTACTCTACTCTATACTCTACTAATTGAAAACAATTTACTCACCTAAGAAAAACTTTCTGCCCAGTCTGTCCATGCCGAGTACAGCAAATATATTAGAAGGTATGGCTGCAGCTACAGTGATGAGGGAATCCATGAAGACGTCAGAGTGTATATGCGCGTCACATTGCGAAGCTGCAGAGTGAGTCCCCGATTGCGTCACATACTTCGTCACCATGCAGATATCCGCCTCCGCATTGTCGTGGGTCCGAGACCACTCGTCGAAACGGTTGAACATTTCGGGAAACCACATCATCAGTCCGTAGTAGCTGTAATATAATTTATGTTATTCCATATATTCCGGTAAAAGAATTAAAAATTAAAAAAAATTAAATTAAACCTTCATTTAAAATGTATAGTGCAGGTAAAGTATTTTGTCAGATACGTCCAGATATATGCCACGGTGAAGAACACACTTAAGGTACAATAAAACTTGGAAGAAATCAGAAGCATTGGAGAGCTATAAGCTAAATCTCCATCCCGGTAATGTTATGAATTTCGCTATCTGATGTATATATTGCGTTACGCTCATGGTACCTAGAAGTTGTGAGGTAAAATATTTCCGTACTGTTGAAGTGTTTAACTGTCGTGAAAATGGTACGTTAAAGATGGCAATCCATTCCTAAGCTTGCCAAATCATTCTTTGATTGTGAAATGACAAACAGACTCGTTTTAGAAAAAAAGACTGATGAAGTACTTACCCAATATGGAATGTAAAGTTGATTGTAATAGAGATCGTAGTAAACTTGAGTATAGGCGGAACAAATAACTGCTTGCTGTGTTCAACGATGTCACTGAACATTTGCCTCATCTTAGACTTTGGTTCTTTTGTCTCAATCTGTTTCTCTGGCTTGCATATCATAGACTCGTCGATTAACAACTGTTTCACTGGGTACTCCTCTTTGCTGCGGCCAGTGTTCATCATATATATACCTTTAAACACTTCCAGTGCGTCTTCATGGCGACCGGTGGATATCAAGAACTTAGGTGACTCTGGTAATAGGAAGAGTAAAGCGGCTACCAAGAATGAGGGTAGTGACATAACCAACAAGAAGATACGCCATGAGTTGTACACGAAGCCGTTAGTAGTTCCCCCGATTTCTAAAACGAAGTAGAATAAAAATGTTTTAGATAAGATTTTTGATATAAAAGAACAAAAAATAGATAAACGTTATTTTTCTCACGGCCCGATCCGTTGTAGTAAATCTGTGTATATAAATTGGGTTTAAAATTTATGATACATATTTAATTTTATGCTTTATCTTGTTTTTACAGAATCTTTGGTCTAAAATTCATCTTCTTTTCATTTAACAGGATCTTTTTTCAAAACAATCTGTGTTCTTATTTTTACCTTTATCACGATATCATTAATTTATTCCAGTGAACGAATTCATTTACTTTAGAGAAAAGGAGAGTAAGTTAAAGTCGGACAAATAAAGAATATTAAAATTAGAAAATACCACTGGGAATGATGACCCACGCCAGACCAGCAACGAATAAGTTGCCAAGAGTCCAGAAGGCAGCCATGAAACTCAACATAGCACCTCGCTTTTTCTTCGGTTGGAACTCAGCGAAGTATGACCAAATGACAGGACCGGACCCCCCCAATCTGTAAATCGATTCTATTATTAATACGTAATCCTACTTATTTCAATTTTACTCCAATCGGTGCCCCAAACGGTTAGTTAGAAATTATTGAAAATATATTTTTAAGACTTAGATACCACCGTCACAGGGACTGTCAGTTAAATCATAAGGCAAACCACAGTTATTAAACATTGCAATTCTTGCTTTCTTACCAATATTTCATTAAATATTTCGGGATAATCACGTCATTAAACTTAAAATAGGCGTTTGAACTTAGGTGTTACTCTATATCGTTTAAAATCAATGTCTATCAAGCACGGAGCAATCAGTGCAATCAACAATCACATGTGATCAAAACAAATAAAGTAACAACAGTAAACTTTTAAATCAACTCAAATCCTTAGCGCCAGCTGTGTATAGGTAGTATGCCAATATTAACTAGCTTTCGCCAGCGGCTTCGGCCGCATATCTGTCGGTTATCGCAGTGATTCTTTACAATATGGTAAAACATTTTTATTTGTCAACCGATTGAAATGAAACAAATACTAAATGGTATGTGGTCATGGTTGCCTATAAGAGACTGTTTCGGGCGATAAAGCCGCCACTTGTACCTCCTAGCCATAAATTACTTTTGTAAATTAAATTTGAACTAGAGCAAATCGAAACGCATTTTGCATTTTTGCGTTCATAAAGCCCCCTATAATAGTTTTCTTATATATCTTCCCTGTACATACAGTGACCAGTTACGATTTTATTATATGTATTTAAATTCTACGTAACTAGTAACATATCTATCTGCACAGATGATGACTTAAATCTCGTAACAGATGCACGAATGCTTGAAAATGAAAAACTCTTTAAAGTCAGATTTAATTGCTTTAATAAAACATCTATGATGAAGTGGCGGCCAGCGGTTTATTTAAATAATAAAAATCACAATATGTGTGCACAGTAGCATTTGATACTTACGCGGCTCCGTTGATAAAACGAAACACCATGAAGAGTTCATAGTTCTGGCTGAAGGATGAGGCTACGATGGCGAGTGCGTTGACGATAGAAATGGCTATGAGCACACGTTTCCGACCTAGAGAGTCTGCAACTGAGCCCCAGGCGTACGCACCCATCATCATGCCGATAAAGATTATGCTGTTGAGCCATCCCTGCGATGAAGAAGTGTTTAGTAAGTGGCAACACTAGGTACTAATGGGATTTCCCATACTGCATTATAGGAACATGTTCATTAAATGACAACACTGGTTGATTTTCTTGAACATACACATGATATCTACATTTTCTTACGCGTTAGTTAACGCAGTTTTGGGATAATTATGCTTTGGATCAATTTGTGGGTTTAATACTGGGTAACTAAAACACGTAGCCCTGTTTTATATTTGCATTGTCGAACTTTAACTGTTGCAGTAATAATCATATTTTTTAATAAATATGGATAGAAATCTACACCGTTTTGTTAAAATCTTTGTTCCATAAAACTGTATGATTAAAATATAAATGCATAGGTAAACAAAGTTATTTTGCCCTGTAATTATTTACCGTATAAAAACATCGTTACGCACCACAACGCAACTTCATAAGGTTTTATCGTATAAGACTTGTATTTCTATAATATTACAAAATAATTTATCTATCTAGGGTATTTACCTGTCTATTTATGGATTTTTTTATAATTTATGGTAACTGGTTGATGCCAGCACTTACAGTCGGATATTTAATAATTTGTTCTATAGTCGGTATGATTTATGCAAAAAATAATGGATAAGGATTTCAATCCTCATTCATACTGTGATTATCATACGAACCGACTTAAGCAAAGTGCACGGTACAACGACAATGAAAAGCAGTAAATCTTGAAACAAACCCTGTACCACTAACCCGTCAGGCCAGTGTGGTATAGAAAGCGAAAACCTCCCATCCAAAATCTAAGTTTAGCATTGACTGCACGGTTGGCCTAATGGTTTAAGCAGTTCCGGATGGCGTAAGAAAGTGGTTCCCGGATCTCTCCCGTCTCCGCGCAGAGTGGCACACCGTGTGGTTTTAGTCGGTTCGATTCCGACACACCTCCCCGCCGCAAACCCCGGTGGGGTGAAGGCCCGAGGGGGTTCCACACGTAAAAAAAAAGTGAATTAACAGTCGTCACACCGCTTTCTACTACGCTGAGAGTTGTGGATTCAAACCTCAGATGAGACAACACTTTTTGTAATCCACAAATTGTTGTTCTGAGTCTGATTGTTCTTTGTGTCCGTTACATGTATGTTTGTAAAGTCCTCCGCGACCCAGGATTTACTCCCAAGGCGGGAGTTACTGTTTTTTATGTGTTTTGATGCGTTGGGTATGAAGCAAATAAATGTAATAATATAATTAGTCATGGGCAGATTGCTAAAATTAACATTATAAGGATAATATTGGACTAGATGAATTATGAATGGAGGTTCATAATTCATCAGAACTTTCCGAGATAACAATACGGTGTGGCATTTGCATTTACTTGATACTAATAAAAATGACAAGTGCAGTGAAACGTCAGAATTAGTGTTGTATTTCCTTTCAATGTTTAATCTCCCATCGTATATTTTGTGTTTTGAATACGATCACGAATATTGAATTTTGTTTTGACTATCTTGGCTTAACGTTTGTTTTTAAATCTAAAAATATAGGTACCTAAAGACCATGCAGCAGGAATTGTGCGACAAGATAGAATAGTACCTACCATGTTTGTAAGGTTAAAGTCAAGTCAACTCAACTACGAGTTCAGAAATCGAACATTTGTTTTACTAGAACTTGGGATTTCAACGCGAGTTTGAGACCAAAAGCTAAACTATTTAGTTGATATGTATGTACCTATCTGACAAAAAGTTTGTTTGTGACTTAAACAAGACGAAACAAAAAGTTTCAGCCAGTCTCTATCTCTCTCTAATTGAGTAATTATTAATATGGAAGTGTGTCATACTACATTGGTTTAATCGCGTAAAAAGTGTGCGATTGAACTCACTTAAATTGCTTAAGCATTTCTGAGAAAATTGCAGTGCAGATCAATAATTATGTTGTTGTTTTTACAGGTGGCCTCAAGCAGCTGTAAAAAGTTCAATTGTACTACGTAATAGGGTACCTTTAATATTAAAAAAAGGAACATTTATTGTTTGACGTCGATGTCCATGTCTGCCTGTGTGTGTGTCTGTCTAATGACAGAGATGCGATAGCTCTAAACTGATTTACCGATTTCGATGCAGTTTTTTTCATTTTAAAGCCGGTTTCTTTACCGTGGTTCTTAGCTATGTTTGGTTAGTATCGGTCCAGCAGTGTAGGAGTATCAGATATTTTCCAAAATGATGTAGTGCATTTTTGGCGTATTATTACTCAATTAAGTGATTGCGTTAGGGTTTTTTAAATTTTAGCTTATTTTATCAGTCATATACCACAATTTTTGCTTCCTAAAACTCGTGTTTTAAACGTGTATTCTAAACTGCTGTTCAAGTTGTTTTAAACTATTACAATCGTATCGACATTTCAACAATATAAATGTAGTAACAGTGAACATGGATGACAAGTGAGTGTCACGTATTTGTGGAAATTAATCACACTCGGTTTTTAACAATAGCTTAGTTGTCACTGGAGGCAGAGGTAACCAGTATGAGGAATCATTTTATATGACGCATCAAAAATATGAGTTTACTTAATTGTGACGTTCGTTATTTAATTTTACATCACTTTTCTTCTATTATCTTTCTATGTAAATAAACTGAATTAAAATATTTGTTTAACGTATATAGGCAGATATAAGATATGACAGAAGGTAAAATGTTTGAAATGAAGACAATATATTGTGTTACTGTACTGTATGAATGTAATTATTACTGTATTAATGAATTAAATTAGTTGCCTTTAAAATGTGGCAACATATTTGACATTTAATTTAGCTAAAACAATGTCAACGTTAAGATAAAAAATAAGTTAGTTTTGGATTATTTCTCAGAATTTGGACCTTTTTTATTTAAAGTGAAAATATTGTAAAATATCTTTTTTTTATTTATTTTAAAGTTGTATTTAAGTTTTTAAAGCTACGAATATACGTAATAGAAAGCATATGGATACAGACAACAAGTTTATTACACGTTTATTAAGTTAGTTAAGATTAATAAGTGAATAAACACGTGTTCAAACATGGAAGCATTGCGCATCAGATAGTCAAATTCCGCTTACCGCAGAAGCAGTGTGTTTAATTGCGACGCAATTGAGTGATTATGTGCTTACTGAATAAATATTATCTACTGTTCGCGGATCTTATATATGATAGTCATGTGTCAGTTATATTTCTACTATAAATGATAATTAATTAATAAACTAACTAAACATGGCATACAATTTGAGTACTGACGATAGGTTGTTAAGGAAAAGACAATCTATTAAATTCACGATCAAGAGACGCCATTATAAAATATGTATGAAAATCCGATATGTGAATTGAATAAACTAATAATATGATCGACTCACGCAACTTTCTTTGTGTCTTTCTTTTTCGAACCAATTGTTCTTGAGATGGGCCCGTTAAACTAACTTAACAAACTTGAATTTCATATGGATCAACGCTGGCAAATTAAGGTGGGAAAAATATGGATGCCTGAAATAACATGCATGTTTTTTGTGATTGCACTGTATTTCTGGTACCTGCGTCTCCGATTAACCGCAGATTTGAGCAGTTGTACAAACAAATAAAAGGTTACAGTTTTTGGAACCTTTTATTTGTTATATTATATTATAACTGTAACTCGAATATGTCAAAAGTTTTGAAAATGACTTCAGTTGTTTGAGCACTACGGTGGAACATACAAACATACTCATACATACATTTTTACCATGAGAGAGCCACGCTTCGGCACGAATGGGCCGGCTCGACCGGAGTGATACCACGGCCTAACAGAAAACTGGTGTGAAACAGCAATTGCGCTTTGCTTCACCGAGTGAGGATACCGGAGGCCCAAACCCCAAGCCCTCCCTCATCACTCTCCCATCCATCTCCTAAAGGCCGGCAACGCACTTGTGACGCCTCTGGCGAATGTCCATGGGTGGCGGTAATCGCTTACCATCAGGTGATACGTCTGCTCGTTTGCCCCCTATTCCATAAAAAAACATACATAGAATTCCAAAATTAATATCCTTCCTCGGTGGCGCAGTGGTAGCGTAAGCAACTGCTGTGCCTGAGGTCTCGGGTTCGATTCCCGGGTCGGATCAAATGTTTGTACGATCTGCAAATATTTGTTTCGGAGTTTAGGTGTTTTCTATGTATAATATGTATATATTTACAAAAAAAAGTATTTATGTATTTATATCAGTTATCTAGTACCCATAATACAAGCTCTGCTTAGTTTGGGACTAGATGGCGTTGTGTGTTAATTGTCGAAATATTTATTAATTTATTTATTTTGGATACCCGGTAGTTAGGATAAAGAAAATTAAGTTCCAACTGGTTCATACTATATAGCAACCTCCATAAGGTTGGTATGGTTTCGTATATTTTTATTACTATACCTCACGTACGTTATGTAGGTACTTACTTTAGTTTGCGTGGTAAGGTTTAGGTCGCACTGCGCCGAGGGGAGAATGAACGACATGGAGATGACGTCCATCTCCTCGGAGGTGCTGACCAGGCCGCATACTGCCAGAAGCAAATAGTGGAACCGTCCATATCCTGTACAAAACGTAATCAAATTAATTTAGTTACGTATTACCACATGATTAGGTAAACAGGAATTACGTTAGGTACCTGTCAATATCAATATTATTTTTATTTTATATTAATATAATATAATATAGCTAGCTAAAATATAATCTAGCTCTTCGACGTTGTGGTTGCATTGTCAGAAATGAGGAACAAAACTGGCGGAGAAAAACATATATGAAAACATTATTTACAGCAGATTGTAGGCTCGTGCGTAGCCATTATTTACTTTCGCGAGGGGAGGGGTTCCGATAATAAAATGACTATGTCCATTTAACCGTATTATTATTATGAAAAAAAATAGAGCTGTAAAAAATATCAATAGTGTAGAAACCCAACCCCGCCGTCTAACTACGCACAGGCTTGTAAGTATCAAAATTTGAGCTCAATCGGTGCAGAACTTTTTGAGTTTTTAGCGCATACACGTACGCGTAAGTATATGTATTTATAAAGAACTTTACAGAAGCATTATTACATAATTATCACATAAACAATCTAAGTATCAAAACAAACTATCATTAGAACACGAAAGTTCTCGACTTATGTTTCAACTAGGGAGTTATCGTACGACGTAGTTCTGAGAACAGGTGGTGTGTTTACACCGTGGAACTACCGCCATTCCTTATAGAATGCCATGTGAGCATTACTCATTCATAAAACTTAGAATTATGATTCCCTTCGCTCATACTACGGTATTACTTACACACTGTTTGTGCTTGGGCTCTTGTTTGTATCATATACTATTTCAAGATATAAAAGTCGTTATTTGCATCACTGCTGCACTCCAAAGGGTCGAAGCGTAGTGTCAAATAGCCTGTGTCTTTTCACCATCAAGTGCGACTTGACAGTGGAAAAGTGAGACAGACGTTTTCTTTTCGGTTGAAAACACTCAATCGAAAAGAAAATTCCCACAATTTTACATTAGCAAATATAGATTGTAGTTGTATTTGATAAATAATACTGTTTTAAATATATATAGATAAATAATATTATAGATAATAAGATTAATTCACTTGTTCTTGTCTAACTCCATTTCCTTTTTAGAGCAGTATCTATACAAATAAATAAAATAAGAATATCTGTTTGTGATTTTGAATTAACAAATTTTCACAAAATGCTTATGGAAGTATATACGGTATGATAATTACATAAAAAAAACATTTTTTTTGTTTGTCTGTCTGTTTGTCTGTCGTATTTAGATGGGTCTTTCACTGGCAGATAACAGATGTTGAAAGAATTAACTTAGGTTAGTTTTTAGTGTTCTATAACTCGAAATGAAAAAAATGGAACCCTTTTAGGAGCACTTTCTTGTCTGTCAAGACCCCTGAAGCTGTGAACAAATAAAACTTCTTAGCTAACGCAAACAAAAGATACAGCCGTTTATACTGCAAATTTTCGACATTCGCAAGGTAATCAAAACCTACAGGGTACTTGCCGTGAACTCGGAATCTTGAAATTTGGTACGAAGCAAGCACAGATAAAGGAAAAATTAGGTAATGCATATTTTTTTTATTACATCATATAATATACCTACAGGTTTGTACGGAACCCTCGGTGCGCGAGTCTGACTCGCATTTGGCCGTGTTTTTGTATTTTAGAAAAACATAATCAATTAGTTAAAGATATAACCAAACAAGTGTTTTAAACCCTTATATCTCTAACGAGTATATGTAAAAAGCTTACGACATAGTTTGTGGTTACATTTATATGTCCATAAATTATTTTCTGAGAAATACGTGTAACAGTAGATGTAAGCCGAATGTATACTTTAATGGCAAACAGTAAGTAGGTATTTGATTCCGCATTGTATTTATTTATTACGCAACGGATTGTCAACAATGGATCTAAACTGCGCAATGCAGGACTCGACTTTGTAGGTCATTGGTACATAAAACAAGAATTCATAATGGAATATGATATGGAATACCACAGCACTTTTATTTTTAAACGGAAATTCACAGAAACAGCTTACTCGAATTACATAAATGACGACCATAATGAGAATAATATACTACGCAATATTATCATTTTAGTTTCAAGGCAACTTTCCTTCAGTGTTAGTTTTTTATTTAAAATAGACAAAATCTTATCTTCAAAAACAATACTGTCAAGTCTTCCTTGAAATCATAATATTGTAGGTGAAAAATGAGGTTCCTTTTAAAAAATACCTTTTCAAGAATAAGTTAACATTTGATGTGAAGTATTTAAAGATAAATTGAAACATGATGTTTCGGGAAAACATACAAAATATACGCAAAATAAATACACAATAAATTTAATAATTATATGTTTGGGCTTATATTGCGATGTTTCGGTGACGGGAGAAATTTTTTTTTAAGAAAGAAAAAATTATTACAACTTAAAAATTTGCGTAATCAGCAATTTCATTAAAGAGCGTAATTCAATAAAGTATAAAAATATTTACTAAAATAATAACTACTCTAACGGAGCATTTTTAACAAGGAATACCAAATGTTATGGTTGATCGAATAGATAATGAATGTATTCTATAAATAGTTTAATTTTTGGCCAGCTAAAGTGTGAAGAAAATAATAATATTGTTTATGGTGTATAGAGCTTATCCGTCTGGTGGCGGATTAAAAAAGTGATATGTCGCATCCTCTACTTATCCCATGGGTGTCGTAAAGACCGCTAAAAAAGCAAATTACGCATGACAACATAAGTAAAAGTAGAAAACTGGAATCAAACCCTATACTAATCCGTCTGGCACTATGGTATGGTAGGCTAATCCCTCCTTTCTATGAAGAGGCATATACTCAGCAGTATGCTATTAAAGACTGTTAGTAACACGGGCGCAACAGGTTTTGGTGTCGGGCAAGGGGGAGGGGGTTTCAAGATAATAAAATGACTATGTCCTTTAAACCGAAATACTATTATTGTGAAAAAAACTGAGAGGTGTAAAATATATAAATAGTGTAGAAACATTGAAACCCTCCTAGCTACTCCCATGGTTGGTGATGACGAGTAAGTGCCCACTCTTGGATTCTGTTTATACCCTCCATTAGCCAGAGTAGATTCCTTTTGTCACGGCCATACATAAGAAAACAAAAGCAGTGGTCATTACCGTGGACGGTTATAGCAAAAAAAATATCGCAACAAACGTCAAAGAAAGACAAAAAAGAAAGGGAAAGGTATAGAGGTAAGATATGTAATGGAGTAGGGACCGTGCACATGACTTTTGTGTATACAGTATTTATATTTTGTAACCTTGTTTATTACATAACTATCGTATGTACTACGCAAATATATGAACATATTGATTTTAATAATTTATGAAGACTAAGTCAAGTTGTTTGAGTTCAAACGTACCGGTTAATTCGATAGCCTTTTCGAAGTCAGCTTTCTCTGAGTTGGGGCCCTTTTCTGGATCGAGCTTCCCTGGTGTCTTGAGCGAAGGGACGATTCCTGGAATTAAAAAGATTATGTGAATACCAAGTTTAGTTATAACATAATATTTATATTACTAATTTATGTCAATTCTTTTAAATTACCTAACGTCGGCCAGATTGTACTAGCCATAGTCTCGGGGGTTCTAGGGGACTTGGGGACGGGGAATGTAGGAGGGGTAGGGATATGGGCCTTCTGTACCCACTGGGCCCCCGCACTCGGCGAAAGACAGCGCAAGCGCAGTTTGACACCGCTTTTCTGTGAGGCCGTGGAAACACTTCGGTCGAGCCGACACATTCGTGCAGAAGCCTTTCTCAAAATTACAAAGTTTTAATTTTTGATGGCTGTCTAAATAAATTTTATAAACTCTGGATATTTTATTCATAGGATATAACAGAACACTGTACATCTAAGTCAAATTTCATCTAATAGAATAGCTCAAGACCAATAGTGATTGAAAGGTCTTTTTTAACCTTTATACTAAACCTCTCTCTTTTTTGTAACAAAATGTCCGTGTAAAATAGATGTGCTATTTTACCCGAGGTTCTGTTTACTAATATTCCTCTACGTTTTGTGATAAATAATGTACATGTGTACAAAATGTACTTGACTCTGTACAAACTGACATAACCGGTATTGTATTTAAACAAAGTTAACATAAGATTACAGTATACTTTATTCTGTTGTAGAAAAATCAGTTTTGGCTTAAATATTCATTTATATTTCTTTTATTCGGGCTTTATAAATATACACATAAATAATTTTTCAGATGTTCTCTTTGGCTTTCGCTAGTAAAGTTTTGCATGCTCTTCTACTACAAAACTCTTTTTACCCGACTACTATGAAGCCAAAATGAAGGGTACTAGTTTTGCCAATCTATGTATGTATTCCATAGTGATTTATTTTCATTTTCTTAGTGCGTGCACTAAGTCAGTCATCCTTAGTTATCTTTTATAACTTTTTATGTAACGTGAACTATCATTACTTCTTTCCAATATAAAATTCGATCTTATGTTGAGTAAGTAGTAGGTATAATATTTTAGAAGACTTACCCAGCTCGATAGTTTTGGAACCTGGTCCGTTTAGACGGTGCTCACTTTTTACATCACAATCTGTAAACAAACAAAAAATATTAAAGACATATTGTTAATGTCAGCGTTTCTTGTTTTGTCGTTTTGATGTTCTATCCTCACCTGAACAATAGACTACGTTAAATATCCTATTCTTTCTTATTCCACACTATATGATTATTCTGAACAAATGCCTCGCATTTTGGTTTTGTTTTTCTTCCTTACAGTCCCTTGTTCTAAAGTACTGGATGTAATGACTAGTACCGTGTGGTGATGGATTGAGTCATCACTCATTCATTCCATGGGTGTCGTAGGAGAAGAAGGATGGATACAAACCCCATTCCAACCCGTTCGGGTAGTAAGATACAGTGGTCGAAACCTCCTTTTTAAAAGGGGCCTCCTGTTGATGATAATGACCTTTGCCTTTAAACCGTTCTATCTTGATCTCACGTTAATTTTTGGTGAGATTAGTAATCAAAGTTATTTTTAGTGTCGAAGTTACTGAGTAAATATTTACGTATTATCAATAACTCACGTTTCCAACACGGTAACAATGTATGTCATTTAATCTTATAGCAGTACTAAAAAACTTTTCTAAGTCTTTATAAAATAAACTTTGACGTCTTTACGTTCTTGAAGTGTATATACAATTTGGAATCGTTTTTTTACTGGTGAGCAATTGAAGTGATAAAAAATGGGTAACACCGATGGGTAACCAAGTATGTGGATTTATAAACAGCTATTTGAAAAAAATATTCTTATGTGGAAAAATAAGTTCATTAGCCTCGAGAAGCTGTCATAAGTCATCATTGATACCCAGAAGAGTGAGAATCTAAACATAATAATTATTGTAATGTTTTTAGGATATCTGACACAACGCTATTTAGTTTCAAACTAAGTAGATCGTACACTATCAAAGCTAGAGTAACTGATAGAATACCTGCATATATTCTATCAATATTCTTTTAGAATTTCTTTAGACCGTCAAATATGTCTAGGTACAATGGATAAAGTTTAGAATGAGTCCAGGTAGCCACAATGATCGAGTTGAGTGATAAACCAAGCTAGTCGACGATGTGGGGGGTTTGGCTTATTACATAGGGTTTATAGATAAGACGAACTAAAGGTACATCCTTTCGTAGCTACATTGCAGTTTATTTTGATTAAAAGCAGGTACCGTAAAAGAAACCATAAACTTTATTAATTAAAAAAAAACAAACAAAAGAAGAGTAAAAAGTTAAAACGGTCTATGTGAATTCCGAGTAAATATGCGTTTCAAAAACCAATTGTTATCAGTATTAAAAGTATCAGTGTTAAAGGAAGTTTAATTATAATTTAGCTGCCAATTTAAACAACAGAAGTCGTGACTGTTTACTTTTCAACGCCACTTTAGCTACTTAAGCTGACTGAGTTCTCTTCTTTATATTTCTATATATCTAATCTGTATTGAACATACTCATGTCAGTATATTGAAGTACATTATTATTAACATGTGGTTGATAAACAGTAATGAATGCCATTTTGCAAACCGCCGTGAATTCCTTTAAAACGTGCATATTTTTCTCAACAAAAACCAGCATAAAATAATGTCCTTAACTAAACAGAGGTCGAATTTATGACATTGGCGGTAAATTTGACAGCTTCGCCATTGACAGGCGGAGGTCTGTCACATCCACAAGGCTTGCAATGTGCAACTAGATATATATTTTTTTATAACACAGCTTTTATGAAAATTATAATATATTAATAATAATTAACTTATTACAAGTACACCGTGCTTGCAATATTTACTAAAAATATGCATAGCCTGGTGTTGTAAACCATAATTTCTTGTAGAAAACTTTGGGATGGAAAGAATAGAGGAGTAAGGTAATACATAATTTTAAATTTATTTTTCAGAATCATTCATCATTTAGAATTTTATGCACATGCATTAGGTAAGATGGCAATTATTATAAATGTAAACTAGTATGATTAGAATAGATATATTTACTAGTTTTTACATACACCGCAAAATCTAAGAAAAACGAGAAGGTAAAAACAATTTCGGAATCAAGAAATCCTTTGTTGTTTGATAAAGATAAATTTTTAAATGATCTTTAACGAACAAGTAACTGCTGTTCAGGTTTTTTGTAATTTATACTAATATTTTATGAGAACATGTATTCAGCGAATTAGGCAATCTATTCACTCAGTTCAAAATTACCAAACGTAATGTGTGGTGGAATAAATGTATTTACGAAGTGTCCAAATGATAGTCTTCTGTTTATATACAACTAGCTTTGTCCGCAGCTCCGTGCGTATATCGCATATCGAGAAAAAGAGTGACCCCTTCCTTAAGAATCAAAGTATCTCTTTACCAAATTATATTAAAATCAGTGCAGCGGTTTAGCCGTGAAAACGTAAGAGACAAACTGACAGAGTAATTTTCGAATTCATGATATTAAGTATGTATTACTAAAATACATTTTATTAGATAATAAATATATAAATTTTATAAAGTCTTAAGGATTCCGAAGAGTTAACAGTCAACTCAATGAACGAAAGACACAATGGATTTGAAACATTTTAGACTTTAGATACAAAAGTCAAGCTACTGTTGTAATCTCATTCCACATAAATTAGTCAATCAAGTATCTGCCTCAGATATATTGTGTAATGTGTGTGCGATTTAACGTAAATATACAACAAGTGTTAATAAGTAATTCCCCGATCATAAGAAATCCCCAAGACCACTATTTGAACTACAACTTGTGACTTAGTAGAATTTTTCACCAATTTTACTCTAATCACGAAGCGTTCATTAGCATCCACTCCGAGATAATGTAAACAAGACCACATTGTATGGTGTCGGTAAACAAAAAATAGGCAAAAAACAACACTCTACGTACATAACACATTTTTTTAACCAGTTATTAATAAATATTGCGTTCAGTAGCAAACTCAAAGTTTCCAATTTGTTTGAAGGAGTTCTTATAATGACAAAAAACATTATTTTTATTAAGTCGTATATTAAAACGGTCGTCATATGTTAAAACTTGAAAACTAAATGGTTTTTCCACACAAATTAAAGCAAGTACTCTCCGAAAATGCTCACAAGAAAATTTTGCATAAGAGGTTTATTTCATAAGGAAAATTACAAAAAATTGCATTACAATACTCTTTTCAAAATAATTTGAAAGGAAAGACAACGGAGATAGCTATGATTGTGTTCCACCAATGCACGTTAGCCATGAGTTTTCTATAGCTTCTATTTCGTTTTGAATTATTTATAAGATTTTTATTATTGAAACTGTTTATCTGGCTAAGTATGTATATGTGCTATATATTTCTTATATAGAAACTGTATTATTTTCTGTTTAAATAAAAATGATCTATATTATTTTTATAATTTGGAATTAATTTTACAGTTTAATCCTAGTAATTTTTCACAGATTTAGCTGTATACTGAATTTTTTTTTAAATATGTATGATGATATTCTCCTAGCTGATTACGGCCACGGCGTTCAGTCTCAACGGAGACCAGTCAACTACGCAGGAGATATTATAGTTCACAAGTGAGTGCGCAAACACAGGTGCACTCTCTGTTCCCTGACTCTCATAATCCGATGGGACGGTTAACCGACACGATCAGGGGGAGAGATCAGGCGCAGGACCGACACTTTTACATGGTCTCCTAGGCACAGGGGTCAGACCCCAACTTCCAAACTCCGAGCTGTTATGTATATAATATATCCGAGCTGATATTTATAAAATCAGAAAAACTCAATAAAAAATTTGCCTCGACTCGGGATTTGAGAGCAACGAGGCAGTCGTCTATGTATAGTAATTTTAAATCACTGTTTTATCTCATAGCTCAAACTTTGTGTATATTGAACTCTTCATTTGTTTCGCAGTATTTATAAAAACAGAATTTTTTAAGCACATTTAAGGATTTCAACATATGTAATAACAACATGTGCATGTTAGATGAGAACTCATAATAACTATTAATCTTTCGTTTTGTAAGTTCTTAGTTTTGAAGTTAAAGGTTAAACATCATTGTTAATTGTTATATATACATCGTAAAAAATAAAATTAGAAATTATAAGCTGCCAGTTAGAAATTTAGTAATGAGTGAATCTAAACACGCACATGTGTTGTTTAGAGAGATTTGATGAGATTATGAGATGATTAGAAATTGTTTCAAACTATACATTTAAATTTGTGTTCTCAAAGAGTAGGCGGCAGATAGTAAGAGAATCAAACACTCCCGGGTATTTCCTTTACTACTATTTGATTCCAACAATAATGAGAGATTAAGAAAATATTATAGCGCCACGACTGCCTCTGTGGCGCAGTGGTAGCGAATGCGACTGTTATGCAAGAGGTCTCGGGTTCGATTCCTGAGTCGGACCAAATGTTTGTATGATCTGCAAATATTTGTTTCGGAGTTTGGGTGTTTTCTATGTATAATATGTATGTATTTATAAAAAAAGTATATAAGTATTAATATCAGTTGTTTAGTACCCATAGTACAAGCTCTGCTTAGTTTGGGACTAGATGGCGCTGTGTGTTAAAATGTCTGAACATATTTATTATTATTATATTTATGTGTTATTTTTTTGGTTCTGTTTCATATTAATTGAAACTAGGCAATTTTAAGTCAACACTTTATTCAAGTAATAGAAAGAACTGGCAGATCTTTTAATCTGTAATATTCAACCGTCGTCTTCAGAATTTCTTTGTGATCATTTATCCAAATCAGTAATGGAACTCAGGACTTCACGTGATCTATGAGATATTAAAAAAGATGAGTTGCAGAGATACTTACTGTGAAGTTTTTTGGGCCCGGGGTCACTTTCTACCATCCTATGCGGGCGGGCTGCTATATATGGTCTCCTGGACACTTAACAAATCTCACTGGGCTGTGGGTCGTTTCCAACGGCGCACTGCTCGTCTGTAACAATGAATTGATAAAAACTTTAGTTTCACCGTACTGAAGAATGATTTGAAGGGAATGAATCTTGTAGACTCTTTCTACATCTATGTGATACGTCTGGAGCATGGTCAACTGTCGTACTGTTTTTTTTTATGCGCCCGCCATAGTGACTCTACTCTGCTTGATGGAAAATATAAGCAGAATCCAAGAGTGGTGGTCATACACATTGCGAATGCAGACAATGTAACAATGTAGCATGTCATGTAGCAATGTGCATAAGTCCCCCGCGACACAGGAATGTATATTCCCAATGCGGGAGTTGTCTTTTTGTAAAAAAGAAAAAAAGACAAGAAAGAAATGTTGACCCATACCATGGCACCAGTCTTGAACTTACCAACGAAACACGAAAGCACGCATGCTATCATTTTACATTGATCTTCTGTGCGAAGCTAGTACCGCCCCGGTCGAGCCGGCCCGTTCGTGCTGAAATTAGCGTGGCTCTAATACCAGTAACTGTTGACTGTATGTGTCAAAGAAGCTTTCTCTTTCTCTTATAGAGGATTGAAGTTTAATCCTAAAGTTTATTAAAACTACTAACATAAAGAGGTAAACGTAGTATTGAAAAACTGAGATCAAAAAGGTAATACATTTAACAGGATCAGACCGTGATGTGTAAAGTGTTTTAATTTATAATTTAGTTGAAATTAATACATGTAGTAAAGGAAAACGTATTATTTAAAAACAGTTCTTAAAAATCGTCAATCATTTTTGGTGCCAAATGTCGACCTTACTTTATTGCAAGGAAGCAGTTAGAACTCTATGTATGGAAGATGTTAAGTGACACAATTTGGTGATAAAAGCTTCTATAGGCATTGGTATCATGACATAAGGCTCCGTATGTACAACAAATATTTGTTAATTACACCTCAAAATAGATACCATCAAAAGAGTATTTTTAACCTCAACATTGAAATGATTGCACAGAGCGTTCTCGTAAAATAAATGGTTTTTTTTTCTTAACAGCGTCTGGCGTCAAACCAGATACAGTTTATATGTAAATGTTTATTTTTAAGCCAATCAAAGTCACGCAAACCTTTCAAGTCATAAACTTGGTACATGATTCTGGGAGTTTATTACATGAGAGCTAGTCTAAACGTTTCTCTGAAATAATAAAAATAATGGGAAATGCTTCTAGTTTGGTATTATTTTGATTTCTGTATGAACTAAAAATAAAAATTAAAATGACGGTTTATTTTTTTGAACACCATCCAGAAACTCAACATCTTAAAGATTAAGCTGCGGATCTCCGCATAATTTAAACGTGACAAGTGATTGGAATACTGCGCCAGTTAATTTTGGTTTTATTTTTTCCAAAAAATCCCTTCCTATATAGTAAAATGTTTGCAAGTATTTATCCACATATTTTAGATTTATGTTTATGATGCAGAAATTTGCAGTGGTTTAGTGGAGGAGGTATCCACAGGAGATAGCAGAAAAAAAAAGACATTGACCTAGTACTTTTACCGTTTTTACTTACTTTTTAGTTGCTTATTGGTTTTTAATTAACTGGTTCTTAAAAGAATAATAACGGTCGTAAACAGGATAAGATTATATTACTTAAAAAGTAATTAAGAAGCACCAACTTTCTACGTTTTGTCTCTGATCAACTAAAACTTGTCGACCTTGTCTATACACAGCGTAACCTTGTTGATTCTGCTCACTTTCACTATAACTGGTCAATATAATACATTTCTTTCAAACTATTTAGCTTGATCCCAACCCAATTTGGGAAAAATGGCTAGGAGGAACAAAGTTTCATGTACATAATTAGCTATTATTCTACGACTGGGTTTTATTTAAATTACGTCTATTTTTATTTATATATACGTTTTTTATTAGTTCATACATGTAAACATCCTTATAACATCTTATTTAATAAAACTTGTACAATGTAACCCCAGACAAGCCCACTTAAACCAGCCGGGTTGAACCGGCGCGCCATGTTGTGGCTTTGAATTAAACATTAATTTAGTTCATAAAAGTGATACAAGTCTTATATTATGAGTTCAATAATATGTTTTATGTTTTTAAATTGCTATTGATTCGTAATCCTATAGTTTGGTTACACACGATGTGTTAATAGAAACTCGCCAAAAACAAGTATGAACCGATTATAACTACACGATGTTTCGATGTAGCCAAAATTTGATTGTAATCTATTTAAAACTAAATAATAATGATTGAAATAGAAAAAAAATCTACCTATGAAGTAATTATGTACCTATGTAATGATATTTTTCTTTCTGAACTCCGTGTAGGGCATTCTACATCTCTCAGAAATTTTAGATTCAAATAATGTACGCCCGTTACCGATGAGGGGCAAAAAAAGTATTTCTTCTAAAAACAAACTGGTGTTCGGTGTATTACATAAAATTAAGATAATAATGAGAACTGTACAAAACCATGTGGCGCGTGATAACAATAGGCGGGAAGCGCTCGTCAGCCGACCGCTTCACTACCTCAGCCATGCAGACCTGCTTTCAATGTCAGATGATTTTCATATTATTTAACTGTATCATTTTCGTTTTACTCTGAGTCCTTCCTTTTTCTATACAATTTTACGGTATAAGAGAAGAGAGCTAAAGAGAATACATTATTGAGATGAACAAACCAACTTGAAGACCGACCAATCACGACTTTTCACGTTAAACATTTTTTAGGGAAGGGACTAATTTTCAAACAATCAAGTCATTATTCTTATTATATAGATATAAAAATGTGACAAGTTAGTATGGAGACAAGTAGGAGACTCATTCTGTTACAGAAGTATTCCAAGCGTCTTTAAGTGTTTGATTTGCATATAAAACTGTAAAGTAATATGTTACTACAAAACACATTAAATTCATAATATCATAATACAAAAGGTTCCCAAGAAGCGTTGGCAACAGCCAGACGGACAGCTATAAAATAAAAAGTCGAATTCACTTTACAATGAAATGTTGGATAGCTTGAAAAAGGATGATGAGTGACAGAGGAGAAGTACGACAGAAAAACAACCCCGACCCACAGAATAATCTTACAGAGAAAAACGGTACAGTCAGTCATACTCCGTACCCTAGATTCCTAAACAAATTTATAATTTAAAAAAAGAATTAACATATTATATTTAAAATTAATAGAGACGCCTTTAACTTTACGGCTGGAGACATGCTTCTCTTTAAAAAGGAGGTTTTAGGTACATACTAGGTATAGGGTTACTGGTTTATTTTAGGTATTCCATGTCTTTGCAGTGATGTTTTATGACGTAGTTGCTCCCTCAGTCGCCTCTCACGACACTTTTTAATATTACTATTGATAAATACTTAGTAATATCTTAATGACGAAAGAATAATTCAAGTTTTCTTGTGTTTTCTTATAAATAAGAAGGTACTTATCCTTTATTTACGTTGCGGTTATATCAATTTATGTCGCCAGAAAATACGTGAACTAATTAGATAATTTAAAATGTTTAATTTCTATGTGGTTCTTCTAGGACGAGGTCAATTGACATGTAAATAGTGTTTTATCAGGCGGTTACAGTATATCGTGTATTTTCGAGTATTTAACATGATTTAAGCCTAACCCAGACTTAGTTGGTAACATACAGCATTCGGTAACTAAACATTTTTTCATGAGTTCCTTTTACTTTCGGGTTGTTTCTTAATCTTTACATATATATGTATATTGACGTCAAACCGCCTAAAACCTAACCACGCGGTACTATGTGTTTTTTTTATTATTTTTCGTGAGCGTGAAAAATAAAACCCGGAGATGTGACTCAACCTGGGTTTTTGGTGGGTGGTTTATCGGTAATAAAGGGACTAAAAAAACAAACGCGTAGTTTTAAAACTTATTAAAATAAGATTATTTGTTTTGCTCTTGGGTTTAGAATTACATAGATCTTAAGATGTTATGATAAGAAACGGTAACATATTTTGTTTACATTATAATTTATATTCACCATTGAAAAACTAGTTATTTATCAGCTATCTAGCCGTCACAACGCGGAACGACTCTAAATGAGTAAAATACCACCTTTTACTACAGAATAAAACATACAGATAAATAATAATAAAACGATAAGGAAGCAAAGAGTACGTAAAATAAGCAGATTTTGGCGCCAATTTGCATGTCCGAGGTCTCTTCCATAATTACAAATTTTAAATACATTTAGCTTGAATTTGGTTAGAATATAATTTCAAATAGTAAAATTTTATTCCTAAGTAAGTTTTACAAACTTCAGCGAGTCTGGTGATGAGCTTACATTGATCTCTTACTCTGCATTGTTCCCGTCATAGATAAATACGAGATGTTATGTAAATTACGTGTAAGGATGGTATCAAATAGTGATATAGAATCTGCAAACATGAAGCAGACAATGTACTACCGCATTACGTTGTAATTGTAAGTCGTTACGTAAGTTTGTGTGACGAGTACCTACGTTTTATGCAAATAATTTTACAAGCCTCTAATTTATAGAGACCGGCACGTAACTTGGCCAGTTTCGTTAGATACGCAGAAATCGTTTTTAGGTCCCTTTGGTTGATAGAGGGACGCGAGGATTTCAGTAGCACCGTTCCGAGCAAGCGATTGGCGCATCAGTCGACTACACTTCGATTTTGTTTGTTTTGATTTGTTGCAATAAGTGTAATATGTGCGAACTTACACCCACTACTCTGAAATCTGGCCAAGTTACATGCCGGCGCCCATACTAGCTTTTTGCTCGTGGCTCCGCGTGCGTGTATATCGGCTATCGCCCCATATTATGTATTTATCGCCTGTGTGTGATACTAATGTGTAAGCTATATTGCTGTAAAGTTTTATCTAAATCCATTCAATACTTTTTGCGTGACAGATTAACAAACATCCATATATCCTCACAAACCTTCGTATTTATAACATTAGTAAGATTGTTAGTTACTTAAATTCAAACATCAGAAAAGTAGAACTATATAACTAGTCTGATTTAGTTTGTTATATTATAACAAACCTGCTACAAAAAGCATTTAGGTAATATAAAATGCTTAAATAATATAACTGAGTTTTTCGCAATTCTCCGAGCCTAGATTTTTAGGGCAAAATTTTATTGAGATTATCCCATACGATACTTGTTTTTGTTCTGTTTTACATAAAATGGACTCAATTACGTTCTATGCCGATATTTTTAGTTTTGAATTTTCATTTAGTGTAGAGGTCAGGGTAAATTCTATAATTTGTTTTCATTCAAATAAAATCATTAAATTCTAATAATAAGTACCTAATCAAACTTTAATGGGTGAATAACAATTACAATTTCATTACCTTTGCGTTGTTTACTTTGGACAAAAAAAAACTAATAAAGAATAGAATGACGATTAGGCAATCGGGGCTATCGATACCTTACGAGAACAATGATTAATTGACATAGGAATAAAATAAGGATCTAATTATTTAATAAATACTTGTTTTATAATTAATAAGAGAAGCATGAATTATGGTTTTAAAATTATCTGTATTATTATACTAATGTCCTGCAATCTTTTGATTTAATTTGTGACAGGCTATTTTTTAATAGCCATGGTAGGAGACTTCAGGTTCTTATAATTTTGCATCCACGTACGTACGTACAATAGGACTTTAGGTAAATGATTCGTAGAATCTAGTTGCAAAGTAAAATACATTAACCTATCGTTACTGTGCAGAAAAATACCAATAAAAAGATTTTCGGGTAACATTATTTTTTGTGGTATTTTCCTCAAAATAGACAATCGATGTCGTTGACAAATGATTTCATAGACAAATTTTTCAATTTGTAGGTGAAAAATGACAATTTGTTACTTTACATTTTACGACGTGTCTGACATATGATCAATAACTATTTGTTTATTATTCCAACTAAATATATAACATTTATTTCACACCTGCTCTATAGGTCCCCCGCCCTTTAGCCTTCTATTATCTATTTCGTTTATGTTTCTAAGATACAGTAAATCAACTTTCATAGAAGTATCAGGCGGCCGTACCTCTTCTTGTGGTTAGTAAATCATATACTACTGTTTGACCCTAAATACAATAGCTTTAGTCACCAAAGTACTAAAGAAAAAAACTATTCAGCGGGAATTGAAAAGGTTTATTTACTCTGTTGTTGTATAGGCGTATTCAACGCACCTCACATTATTGTCATCGATCTAGTTTCGAATTTCGAACATGTTTGTTTTTGTGAACTGATCAGTCTGTCGTACAGAGGCCGTCTAGCCATAGAGTATCTATTTTTTGTTTTTTGTTTGACGAAGCAAGTAGGAAATGAATTAAAAAGAAGCTGACATTGCATCACCAACGATAAAAGTTGTAAATAAATCTGTAGCTTCACAGAGGTATATATATACATAGGAATTACACTGACAAAGTGTAAAATGATAAGGTAGGTATACACGTAAAGTGAGTTTTTCAAAACATTGAGGAGTTGTAAAGATTGTTTTTGTGATCGGATTTTGAAGTACCATTTTTTAATCGTCAATTCAATTTAAAAAATTTCGTCACGTATTGTACCTAATAGGTTTTGCAACAACTTTAAACTGGCAAGATATAAAAAATAAATTTTCAAAATACCTATTTGCTTTTCTACATTTTTAACCGCGTAAATATACTATGTAAGTTAACATTTTTATATAAACGTTACAAGGTGAGGTATTTATTAGAATTTTTGTTGCAAAGCATATAAATTACAGTAAGTATGTGTAAGTGATAACTGAATTAAGTGTAAGTGGAAAATTTTACTTTACTTTCAGACAAAGTTTCATAGTTTATTTGGGTAACATAAATAGCAAAAATTTTAATAATTTAAGAAATATTACAGATATTATATAATATCTATCCTAACAGATTGTAAAACAATAATAAAAATATAAAAAAAAATAATCAAGCATTTCATGTTAGTAATTAATATTTTATGTTTAGATAAATACTCTAATTGAAATATTTAATTTTGGGAAAGAAAATCGATAGTGGATTTGATCCACAAAAAAACCTCATTCATAATAAAAATTAGAACGATTTTTGGGTTGAGTTTTAATAAGACATGACAAAATTGTTAGTACAGTCATGCTGCATGAACATCATGACCATGCATAGTTTAATCTGAACCAAAGTAACATGGAGGAGTGATTTAAAGTCTGTGAGTCATTATTTTTGCAGTAATGAAATAAAATCATTTAATTGGCAAATGCATACAAAGACACTTTTACAAGTTCAGATTTTAAGCCATCTGCTCCAAAAAGATTCCTTTACTGATTGTACTAGCGTACCTGAGAAGGAAAGACGAAATAAACTTAGGTATTATCGTCTCTATTAAAGTCCAAACTTTTTTAACAGTGGATATAGATCACCATTGTATATGATCGTGATAGACACACACACCCAACGCTCAAGGTGATAGTCAAAACACACCCAAATTCAAGCCAAGTTTTGAGGGACATTTCAGTAATTAAACCTGAAATTGCCGCAAAAGTAATAATAGGACCGTGATTTCGTGTACTTCGTAAATAAAATTAACTGGGTCCGTTCGTGTATTAAGTAGATAATTGTTTATATTTAGCTCATGGGGGCTATAAACCTAGACGACTGTCATATTTATTATAAGTTATAAAATACTAGCCGACCAACACAAATTCATCTGTGTCTCCTTTCAATCATGCTTGGCTCCTATTGGTCTAAGTATAATGTTAATTATCCTATCTTAGGCATGCCAGCAAAACACTCATTTTATAAAAAAAAACCTGAAAATCGGTTGAATAGTTTTGGAGATCGTCGTGATCTACAACATGATACAATAATAATATATATAATTAAAACATGTAGATAATTTTAATAAATTTTAATAAAATAATTTTCTTCACTTCTTAAACACACATACAGACGTGGAAAGAATGCATATATTTATGTGAATGCATTTCAGCCACGGCGGCCAGTCACATCGGAGACCAGTCAACTACGCAGGAGCTATTATAGTGCACAGATGCACTCTCTGTTCCCTCTATCCAAAATACGATGGAACGGTTAACCGACACGATCGGGCTGAGATCAGGCGCAGAACCGACAGCTTTACGTACTCTCAGAGACACGGGGTTCAGACCCCAACTTCCAAAGTCCGAGCTGTTATTAAGTATTTGTATATTCAGAAAAATTCAATACCACTTTTAGGCCGACCCGGGGTTTGAACACGAAACCTCTTGATCGCCAGTCGCATACTTCAACCGCCAGACTAACGAGGCAGTATATATTTACACATACATGAAGATATTACTGTTAAAACTTTAATGTGAAGTATTAAAAAAGTAATAGTAGGTAACAGGCCAGGTGGAGTGATGATTTGCGCAAGACGGCTGTCAGGAGCTGGATGCGAGAAGCCGAGGATCGAACCAAGTGGCGGGAAATTGGAGAGGCCTATAGGCAGCAGTGGACTACGGTAGGCTGATGATGAAATAAAAAAGTTGTATCTCAGTTCAGTTTTTAAATATTTGAATAAACATTCAAAAGATTATGTAGCACGTCTATGGGTCGCAGAAATTGTTATGGATAAAAAAATCAACTTGATCAGTTTCGTAGATTTAAAATAAGGTGGAAATAAACGATACACAAAGTGAAAATACTACTAAAGTTCCGTTTTTTCATTTAAACCTAATGAACTCAAATAACCTCTCGAAAAGGATGTTAAACAAGTTAAATTATGCTTGATCCCTACATCATCATAATTGACTAAAAGACTATATTTTTAATCCCCTACGCAAAAAGAGGGGCGTTTATAAGTTTCACATCGATGTCTCTGGGGCATCGCAGCTCTAAAATGGATAGACCGATTTCGATGCGGCTTTTTTAATTTGAAAACCAATTTACTTGCGGTAGTTCTCAGCTGTGTTAGATTAATAACGGTCAAGCAGTGTAAGAGTATCAGCTCTTTTCCAAAATGATGTAAGGCATTTTTGGCGTATGATAACTCGATTAAGTGATTGCGTAGGGGTTATTTAAAATTTTAATTTTAGCCTGTTTCTTTAAAATTGAAATATATTCGAGCTAGCTATCTAGATCGATATATTTGATACATTAATCGAAAACTGTTTGCATTGAAGTTATAGGTTACAAAAGTATTCCTATTAAAAATCACGTTTTTAAATTTATATATAAAGTAAAACTATAAATTTTCAGACATGTCACTTAATATGTATCTAAGTGTTGATTTAAATTTCCAAAGCCATCTGAAGGTCTTTTTAGTAATTACAAGCTATCGCCCGCAGCTTCGGTTTCTTATCTGGATTTCCGTATGCCTAATAGGCGCAACTATTTGTTTGACAAAATTTACTATCCGAAAATTGCTACACTGGTCGAATAATAAAAGAAAACTAAACGGTTTAAATTGTAATCTGTCCTTCACCAGCTTAGTTTAAAGGAAAGAGAAGGTAATTTTTCTAAGTAAGATAAGATTGTATGCAAATACCATCTTGCATTTAAGAAGCACAATTACACGGTCACTGCTCAATCTGCTTACAACGGCTTGTAAATATGTGCACTTGTATAAAGCATGTATATAGGTAATATATATTAAAATAACATACTCTATAAGGTATAAAAAAACCTTGCTCAGGACGCGGCCTGTATCCGGCAGTGGACGGTTGATAAAAGATTGATTCTCATTATTATAAGGCGCTCTTTCTCAGTACCTATACCTAATTTCAGAACATTAAATTATTTACGAATCTTTTTGTTTTGTAAAACGCATTGTTTTATGAATGTATTTAAAACTTAGTGTAAAAACATTTTTATATTAATACTTACTGTTGCCCGCGGCTCTGCCCGCGTATTTGTCGTTTATCGCGGCAAATAGTAGCTTATTATAAAGTTTCATTAAAATCCATTCGTTATTTTTATGTGAAAGAGTAACAAACTTCCATCCATACTTAGAAACTTCCACGTTAATAATATTAGTAGAGAAAACAAAAGGAATCTAAACAACTTAGAAATGTGATGGGTAATTGAAATAACTAGATCGAAATTTACTACAAACGACACATCGTTTGTCGTACATAAATTGTGTTATATACTGTAGATCTTAGATGAATGAATGAAACTTAATTTTTTTTATAGAAATAAATACTTTACAATTGAACAATTTTACACTCGGCGAGAATCGAAACGGTAGCATCTAACTTTAAAGCCGAAAGCGTTGTCGCTTTACATTAGCATATATATGTACTGTCAAAGTAAACACACTCTACTCCAATAATTAAAATTAAAATCCAATAACTTTAAGCAAGATATCTACTAGAAATATGAACGAAGACTTAATTGTGTAAAGCACCACAATAGGGTAGATAACTGTATCATAAATAGTATCATATATTTTTAAATCGGTAAATGATTTACAAAAAATAACCTTTAGCAAATTATAGAGCGTTCATACCATTCATATTGCACATCAACTTAGCTGACTAAGAAAACCTGTTATCTAGTGTCATTTTATTTGTAAATTACTCAATTATCTATTAATTATTCATTTTATATATAAGTAGTAATTTATTTTTTATGAAAAATGTGTTAATAGGTTATAACTGAGATAAAAAGCTATTCATATTTTCTCCGCTTTAATATATCGAGAAAAAAATCTCTGTATCTCGTAATTATTCCATTACTTTTAAGGCAAAAGTAAGTACAGAAGAAAAAAAAATCAAACTCATGTTAAAAAAGGAATGTATTGTATGAAATCGGGACATCGTGTACCTGTTTGAAATTGAGGTATGAGGTGCTTTAAGTAATTCTTTAAGTTGTCTATGGTCATTCTATCATAGATTAGACGGAACTTAAAATCTGACGCTAGAAAGAAGAATCAAATTTGTGTTCGAAATAAAACAAACGGTAATAATTAGCCAATTGTTTTTAATATCCATTTAACGGGTTGCACATGAATGATTATCGTTCCATTCATTTTGCATGTTTTTAAATCCATCAAATTGGACTTTCATGACAAACAACTCTAAAATTCGAAATGTTTTGGTTAGTTAACATATTTATTTTAACCTACTTAATTGTTAAATCGAAATGTTATTTAAGTCTTATCGTTTCATTGAATTATAAATACACCTATGGTAGTTTGTAAACGCGCCTTCGTATGGTCTTTTATGAGAAGAACCAAAAAAATCCATAAATAGGCATAGAGTTTTATATTTTTTATCAATAACCATTTTAAGCAGCAAGTGAAATTCGTAAAAAAAACAGATCCGTATCGTAATGCCTCAATTAACACTGTGAGACCTCTTAGTAACATTCAATGATTACTTTAATAATAATTAGTTACTTTATATTTAATGGTTTGTACTATACACTATACAGTCAAATATTTCAAAATTAAAAAAATAATGTAAAATATTTTTACAATTCTGTTTTCCTAATCTGTGTTTTTTACATGGTGCGATGTTAATAAATTAATATTTTCATTCTGTAATTAGTAAGTACTAAACATGTCATGTTGGTTAAGTTAAAAATTCAAACATGATAATATTGTGTGGCGTGTTATAAAAAATAGACCCGAATAATACAACAAAAAAAAAAAATTTTAGAAAGTCGTTTACCGAGTCTTTGTTATAAGTGTCGGTCTCTGTGACCTCTGTTACACATATATCATGTTAAATCGATTTATATATTGTGATTATCGTAACACTTCCTAGTCGGTAGAACGTCGAATGTCAGTCGGCTTAAGAGCCCTAAAGAAAAGGTCACTCATTCTAGCGTTTAAAAGTGTATTTCCGAAAGTTGTTTAAAGATATTTACCGGAAGAAACAATTATTTTGACCAAATATTTGTATGTTAGATTTATGATCAACAAAATTAGAATCTACTTAGTACATGGGGAACGAAATAATTATGTTATTTGCCTTTGTTATTCTATAACTAAATTGAATCGCCCATTTAATTCAAGTACAGTTCTAACCGCATAGGAAGGGGGATTCGATGAAGTGACAACTTAACAAATGTGGTTCGGCCGCTGAAGGTCGTATACTATTTGGAGGAGATATTAACTAATCGAAAACTATTTGGAGGAGAATTTCTAGAATTAAAAAGGCTGGTTCGGCAAAAGAGTTCGTTTTTAATAGGAATTTTTAAATTAATTAAAGATTTTAGAGAGCTGTACAGTTATGGAGTACTTATCTTTAAGAATAAAGTTGCATAAATACTGTACTGGTGCGACACCTAGGCCTTGACAAGCGATAGCGCATATACCTTTCTGAAACATAGTAATTAATCTGTACGTATGTTTATATAAATTAACTTGTCAGCAGTGAAGTGGAACCTTGTTTTAATGATGTACGGAGTAATTTATTTATTATCTTTTAAAATAATATGGTATTTAGACCAGACTTGGCAAGATCACGTCAGTAATAGGCTATATACGTGAGAACTTTCTAACATTATTATTAAATCTGATCTTTTTTTGTTACAAGGTGCTCGATAAGTTTTATAAATTTATCACGTTGATATAATTTAATAACAACTAAGTACTGGTTTTATACAAGACGATTATGTTAATAATTATGCTATGTCCGTACGACTAGCTACTAACACAATGTATTTCAAAATGTAAACTACCTCTATAGGTACTAGAGCTGGCTTACATTTTTATTTGCGTGAGAAAATATATACAGATGCTGTACATCTACATGTTACATACTTGTCTGTGTAAATATCCGTAATACTCAACATAGTTATGATAGTAATGCCTAACGAATTATTTTATTCGCATTAGAAACGTCTGAATTTGTATTTGTTGTGTCTCTTTTGTGTCAACTCATTTGGCAAGGCTTATTGTGTGATTGAACAAAAACCATGATGATCCTGAATTAGTTGCTACATTAGTGTATTTCAAAAACTATTTTCTCTCAATGCAAAACCTATGAAACAACGCCAAAATGAACTTATAAAAAAGATCATACTTGAAATAAGTACTCACATTAAACGTTATTTATGTGAGATAATGAGAATATATGTTATTCACTAAGCTTTATACTACTTAATACTTTATAACACCAATGAGTGTCAAAATTAAATCAAATCCGGAAGTCTTTTTTTGCTGTCTGGAAAATGTTGACGCATCATGATCCCGAAATCCTAAACTCTATTATTTAATCAAATCACCTTTTGTTATTTAGATGAAACTAAAAAAAAATATCTAAGAGAAATGTTTTTTTTAAATTACGTTTTGTGTGTGCATAACTCCTGGATCAATTTTTAACTTTGCAGATAATTGATGTTTTTATTATAATTAAACAACAAGTATTCAAAGCCGTTACTGGTCATTGATAGCATATGCACTTGTAGGGGAGCATAAAGTCCTGTCTATATCTTTGCAACCCTATTTTATTACTACGCAGAGAGTAAATCTAAGTAACTTTCCTTTAAACGAACTCGTACTTAATTTATTATTAAAAAATATAAAAGGTTAATGCTTACCGATAAGTAGAGAACAGATGAATATAACTAATAAAACGAATCAGCAAGAAGTCCCAATTAAAAGCATGTTTTCACGAACTTGTATAGAGTAAAATATAAATGGATATCACAAATTTATGACAAGATACGTCTTAGTTAACACTCTTTAAAAACATTTCACGTCACTCGTTGGAGTCCGCATAGGATTTTCTGTTCGCTGTAGGGTTAGAACTGCTGAAATCGTAAGTTTGGTACGATCGGTGGTGGTTTAGCCTCGAGTTTCGCGCTACTTCAGAGTGGGTTAGCGTAAAGCGTGTTATCGCACAGAAGCAGCGCGGTGTTGTGGCGTTCGGATGTTTGGAACAACACTTTTGCACCTTTAGGTTGACACCTCTGCCGTCCCCCCCACCCTCTCTTATTATTTCTGTTAATTAAGTCATAAGGTTGCAATCATTATTTCCGTGAGTTAAAACACAATATATCTTGCAAAGAAGGAAAAGATGAATGCAAGGTGTCATGTTTCTGCTCTATTTGTGACATCCAGGTATAAATCGTGTTTTTGAGTGATGATTCAAATTGAAATGAAGATAATTTGGTTAATTTAACTTGCGTAATGTCTGCACACAATATTAGAACACAATATTAAAAAATATTAAAACACAATATTAGTAATAAAAGCATTAAGCTTTTATTACTAATATTGTATTTTAAACTGTAAGATATATTAGACTGTACGAAGTTATTATTTTTAACTTAAATAAGTTGTCTTTTTTATATTTATCTTCATTGCGTACATATTACAAAATACTAAATTTAAATACTAAAAAAATCGTTTTTTTTATCAATGCAGGCAATCAGTCAATACTATTTGCGATTTTATTCTCTCCTATCTCATTCTCTACTCCTTCATTATAAGCAATCAGCAATGTGGTAAAAAATTATACAAAAAGCATTCAAAACAAGAAAAAGTTTATTAAACTATATCCTGACTACTTAAAAACTTCTGACAAAATGTATATAACCATGTCCTCCGGGCTCCAGCGAATCTATTGACACCTCATTCATAAAATATAAAGCCTTTGGGTTTTATGCCTAGATATAAGCATATCTTTTATGACAGTATAAGTCAAGCGACTGCCTATTTGCTCCTATGATCTATTCCATGTCAAGTGCGTACTTGAGCCTAATATTTCATCATTTTCTAAAGTTCACTTCTAAGTTAAATAACTCACAACAATGATTTAGGTACTTAGGCAACGAACTTAAAGTTTAACGACAGATTAAAACTATTTAAAGTGATTCACATAGGTACTTACACATATATCAAATGATTAATTTAAGCTCATTTGTTTTTCACAAGTCGAGAGATTTATTTGAATAGCTAATTTAGCTGAAATATTGTTAATATATCGATTGTCTGTAATTTTAATTATAGTAATAAGGAAGATATATAGAAGGTTGCCACGTAAAGTGTTTCTCGTCTAGAACGTGAAAGTTGCGAGATTAAAACTCAATCACAATTGTCAACAATTAGGTTCAAATTAAAGAGATTAGAAGTGATTATATTGGAACAATAGTTTATTATGAAGTAATAACTTCTGCTCGCTGTTTCATAAAGCAATAAAATGCATAGAGATTATATTTTTACATAAATGGTCAATCTCATTCCGATTATCTTTTCATGATGTAGAAAAATTATAAGTACACATGTGCATACATATTTCTAGAGTAGAGAAAAGAATTTACTTAATACTATCCAAAATACGCTAACCAGGCTGGGTTATTTTGAAGTGTAGTGTATCTCTTCGGTTTCACGTCACATTTACCGCTTCAACATTTTGGCGTTTATCAAAATACATAATGATTAAAATGGCTGACTTTTCCCGGTAAATTATACATTTTTCTAAATTTTCAAATCTACTTACAATTTTAAATATAAGTTGGAACGAAAAATTCTAAAAACATATATAATATAACTAAGTTCGACACATTTCATGAAATCAATTTATATTTTTTTCATAATTAATTAGGTCAACATACTCGTATTTCTGATGAAACTTTTTCGTACTTAAAGCGAAGATAGTTTTAAGTAAATATATAATAAGCCTTCATCGTAGCCTTACTGATCACGCCATTTTGCGTGATCTATACTTTATGGCCGTAGTTTGTAGGTTGACCCTTTTTAACTTATTTATGCGAAATTAACCTTGTTTCATGTATTTAGCATTCACCTAACAGGTAATACGCGAGACAGATACGCCTCCGAGAAATGAAAAAGAACAGTCAGCAAAATCAACTGAATATGAGGTTTATTAACTTTAATACTTTTTTTTTTTATATTTGTGCTGCCAAAATGACTCTGCCCTGCCTGATGGAAAGCATGAGCAGAATCCAAGAGTGGTGGTCACCATCCTCAATGCGAAAAAGAACAATGCAGCATGGTGACCCACACTATGGCGGCCTGGGGAGAAGGGGGATGGTGAGGGGGATAGGGGGCGTTGGATTGGGGTATGGGCTTCCGGTATCTTCACTCACTCGATGAAACACAGCGTAAGCGCTGTTTCACACCGGTTTTCTGTGAGGCCGTGGTATCACTCCGGCCGAGCCGGCCCATTCATGCCGAAGCGTGGCTCTCCCACGGTGAAAAACTTTAATGTCGGGAGATATTAAAGTAGGAATATCGCGTTTATAATTACTTGTGAAAGTTATCTGGAAACCTATTTGGGATATAAAATATAATAAAATTGCTTTAAATGAGATATAATTTCTCTTCGGCACAGACACCTCTACTTTATGGTAGGGCGAAACTCCAAATTATCACTGGATAACAAACTTCTTATATATCAGACGATAATTAAACCAACCTGGATGTAAGGCATTCAAAGCAAAAGACTCTAATATTACTATAAAACCTACACAAACCGGCTCAAAAGATTTGATATCTTAGGACTACAGACCCGTCAGTAGCTTATTTTCCTGGGACTGATTACCGATATTACAAAAAAAATGCTTTAACTAAGTTAAGTAAGTCCAGTATTTTGAAGCGAGTTCACAGTATCACAGTAAATTGGTACATTATATCTACGTTACGCTAAAAAATTGAATTTTATGAAAAGAAAATATCAATAAAAGAAAATCAAATGATTCAAAATTAGTGTAATGATCAAACTTTTTATCATAACACAACTCTCGCGATCGTCATTGCCTTATCTGGCGATTTGATAGCCTGATTACGTGTGGTGCATGAATAGTCTAGGTCCGGGCCCCTGGTTGTCGCGTCGGAATGGTTTTTAGTGTAGTTTTAGGAGCAAGGAGCAGGAGAACTGTAGGAATTTTCCACTCCAGCAACAAAGAAAGTAGTACTCTCATAATTGATGACACAGTAACCAATTAATTGAATTTTGCAGTGAATGTGTTTTTAGTTCTGATTGACATAGATTTCGATCAAACAGTGCAAATTTAGTATAGCGTTTAGTAAATTCAAATATGTTGAGAGACTTCCTTTGCTGACGGTAGCTGTGAAAGAATGGCCTTTGCTTATGTTTATTTAATTAATTGTATCGCAAGAAGCTTATTACTGTTCTTACTTTCCTTGTAAACCCTTGAATCTATTAATTTTAATAATAGGTTTAAATTAGATCGTGCGAGATTCTCATTGCTGCACAAGGCCTAAATTCTTCAATAAATAAATAGCTTTCGCTAGCGATTTCTCTTGCGTGATTATCGCTTAAATTGTGTTTTTAACTTTGAAGGTGATCAACTTCCCTTATTTCAACCCTTACGGCGTGAAAGTACCGAAATATTTTATTATTATTTATATAAAAAAAAACAGTTTACGATAACAAACATGAAACACCCCTAAAACCCATGTTTGTTTAACTTGTGTCCAGCCGGGGATTATTAGACCCTATTGATGGATTGATGCAGATTTAGGCTCTGCGTTGATGATAGTCAGTCAGTCATGAGAATTAGTTTTATATGTATCTGTTGCGTCTTTTATTTCTTTGTCATATTCGACTGATAATATGGTTGTTACATTACTATTTGACTACATGTATGGCGTAGTGATTTAAGCGGATGCAACTCTCATTCGCACTTTTTTTTTACCTTTGGTAACCCCCTCGGGCCTTCACCCCACAGGGGTTTGCAGCGGAACGGTGTGTCGGAATCGAACCGACTAAAACCACACGGTGTGCCACTCTGCGCATGAGACGGGATAGATCCGGGAACCGCTTTCTTAAGCCATCCGGACCTACTCCCATTCGCACTGCGCTAAGGTGTTGAGCGTTCAAATCCTACACGGGCTGCACTTTGTGTGTACCAAAAATTGTTGTTAGGAGCCTGGGTGTTTCTTGTATGTTGGTAAAGCTGCTCGTGGCACAGTATATATTCCTAATGCGGTTTTTGTTAAAAGAAAAAAACATGATTATAAGGGTTCTCTATAATAGTGTGGCGGTATGGTAGTGGTCTTAGGTTTCAAGTGAATGTAAAAAATCGATTTTGATTTTAACCCATTCTAACGATGAAATAATAACCTATTTTTACAAGAACAAAGATTCTATGCATGCACACAAAATAGAAAAAAAAAGCTCTGTGAGATTGTTTATACAAATGGATCTGTTATTGGTATTAACATTTCTATTACGTAGAAATTGCGTCATAGAAATACATTAAAATACCTTTGTTTATTGCTCGGAAGCATACAGTAATAAAAAAGTTAAAAGTTGATAAGATTTCAGCTTAATGCTATTTTGATGAAAATATACGTAAGTTAAACTATATATAGATGTGCATCCATATAGAAAAATACCCTAATACTTACTCCCTCCAAGTCGAACCAAGAACAACCATTCAACATTCACTTCTTGAAGCCATTCAAAATGTCGCGACGTTTTCCATTCCTCTATACTACTGGTTCTCTTATTCATCATCATCATCATCATCAGCCCATCGCAGACCACAGCTGGACATAGGCCTCTCCAATTTCACGCTATTGCTATTGGTTATTATATATATATACTATTGGTTATTATTTATTATATATAATATTGGTTCCCTTATTAATAAAAATAAATATACTTCGAAACAACTAAAAACAGGCTCACAAAAGTCGCATAGAAACAAACACAAACAAATAAACAAATCGGTGACGCTAACAAGAGTATGTTAAAAAGACAAATAGACGCATATGGATTACAATTATTTTTTAATTTCTTATATAGAGCGAAAGCAGAAAATTACTCTTTCCATAATCTTCCCACGTAGCTTACATCTTTACTATATTCTATAATGTTTAACCATCGAGTTACTTTAGTTCCTCTCCGTATCAAGTTTTAATATATTTGCTTGGAAAGTGGACTGCAAACTTTCTCTATGATTGCCAATATCTTTTTTTATATTTTAGTCTTATAAATTAATAATGTCAGAAAAAACATCCGAAGAAAAAAAAATTGAGAGAAAGAGGAAAGACTGCTAGTCTTGTGTTTTGTTTAAATGGCAGCAACGTAAATCACACATGTCAAAAATTCTAGGACGTTACGATAAAAAGTATAAAACAAAATTGTTTGTGGTTAGGATGATGTAAGTGTTTTTGTTACGCCCCTTAATTCATTCTTAACCATAATGTTCAAGATAAACATTTTTTTAATTTACATTATTTTTTTAGTTTACATAGGTAATTAATAGCACTTAATAGCCCGAACTAGGTATGTATGCTAAAATAAAAAAAAAATGTGACAGACATGAGTGATAAATACGAGTCATTGGTACTTATATGTTCATTTGTACTGTAGTCCGTCAGTTAAAAACATGTTTTTTTATTTGCATAAAATTTAAATTGCAATTTTTTTTTAAGTTTTACAATTTTTCTATCAATTAAATCATTTACGAACAAAACTATGCTGCTGTATTCTATATTCAATTTTAAACACTATTGTCAAAAAAAGTTAATGACTTTATAACGGAATTTTTTTTATGAAATCGTGAAATAGCTTAGTAAGTTATTAATAATGTACTTTAATACGCCTTCATTAGTTTTACTAGAAGGCAATCTAATTTTGTTTTATGTTTAAGTTAAAATACCTACTACTTTCTACTTCGCCAAGCATTGTGGGTTAAAACCCCACACGGGACAACACTTGGTGTGATTTGTTTTTTTGAGTTAGGGTTTTCATTGTGTCCGTTGCATGTATGTTTGTAAAGTCCTCCGCGACACATAACATATACCTAGTGTATTTAAAAAAATACTCGTGTTTGAACCTTGGCTTGTGTAAGTTAAATAAGTAACTATATTTCTTCAGCTTAAGCTTCTTATTTGTATCACTCTATTAAACATTGTTGAGTAGTTAATTACTTAAGCCATTGTTTAAAAACTGTTTATATCTTAAGCAACTGATAATTGAAATCATTCTTTTGACTAACACGCTTACACCATGAAATAATGAAATGGAACTAACGGAAGCTTATGTACTATGAATTTTAGTATCATAATTACTTATTGTTTATATAACTAGCTTTTGCACACAGCCCGCAGTTCGTCGATTATCGAGGTAAAGTGCAGCTTATATTCTTCCTCAAGAATCAAAGTACTTCAAAGCCAAATTATATTGAAATCGGTGCAGCGGTTTGTCCTTAAAGTGCAACAGACAGAGAGACAGAATTACTTTCGAAACTTGAGGATATGGATTATGTTTACTTTTTAAATTCCATTTTCAATTACTGTGCATCTACTATGTTTATCTCGCATCGCCTTGAAGATGACTGGCAGAAAATATTTATGCCACGTCCACATACCGTACATTTATCCCAAAATAGGTAGAGTCCGTACTGTGATAAGTGGACTAAACGTATTCTTATATTTTAAAATGCATATAGGTATATTTAGATAAACTATACCCATACACAGAACAAATTGTTGTGCTCATTATATAATTTATTTATCCCGTGTGAGAGTTGAACCCACGACCTCTAACTTAGCAGTCGCGGTTACTAACCTTACTAACCACTAGAGATGATCATACCAGACAATATTAGTCTTTTATATAAACAAAGTTTTAAGATTTTTTGAAAATACGTTTACTAGATATATGTATTAGATAAGTATTAAAAAGTCAGAAAGCAGAGCAATAGTTCAATTTATGCAATTGTGCAAGTTTACAATACAAATATTTTGTAACCGGTTACGCTTAGACAGCTAAATAATAGAAGCATCTTAAAAAATCAATCAAATTCAAATAAATTAATAAAACACACTCGATTTTTATATTTAAAACTTTTTCATTTATACTGTCAAAGCTAATGCGATCGATAGCCACTTGGCAACATGAACATATACAAAAGCACAGTCCGTGAGAGTATGTGTCTGCAAACTGCATCATAAATGACGATTTTCAGCTGAACTTATCAGCAATATAATATATATAATAGTAAAAAAACCTTACCAGGTCATTAAACTTAAACACTGACTTTAAAAATACATTCTGTAAAGCGGTTGACCATAGACGACACTAAAAGTAGTTTTATGTATTTTCAGCCTCGAAAAAAACATTGCCATTCCTCATAATAATCGGACTCGAAAATTATGTGAGTATTTTATAAAACTTAATCTTTATCAATTACACCTAATAAGTATTTATGCTTTACCAGCCTCGAGAAAGACATTTACAAACATCTTTTTCAGTTCATTTTTCAGTTAGCTCATAGGTACATCTACTCGCTAATTCATTAATCTGGAAATTCCGAATAGTTTCCTGTATTTTTAAAATATATAACTTAGTGATGAATACGTTTAATGTCACATATTTGAATGTGTTGCCAAATAAATCCAGTGACGACGAATTTAAGTAAAATTATATCACTATTGAAAAAAGCGGGAAATAACCATAAACGATGCAATAGTTATATAACTATTATTCACATAGGTACGAGTATGTGAATAGTTAGTGGAATTACTCTTTTTAGGCAGTCAAATTTATGCATTTCACGTTTTTTGGACCATTTAATATCAGAGATAATGGCATGATTAACGAGACATTTTGCCAATCTCGTCGTCTCGTCGAACCGCAAAGTGGTGTAAAAGCATCTGGCTAATTATATTGATATTTATACCAACGCTTGCAAGGCTATATTGTAGTACTATCTTGGTTCACATGTTGGATTCCTAAATGGACTGAATTTCCCTATTTTTATAAATTCCTTATTCTAAATATTCGTTAAAATTCTCAGAAATAAGTCAGTCAGTACTATATTTCATCACTTTTATATTGTTTTCTTACAATGGAAATACATATAGTTGTCTATTTACTAAAAACACTGAAAACCGGGCACTTTAACAATATTAGTTCAACAATATTTATTGAAAATACAACCTGACCCAATAACACTTATATTACATACGATAGTTATATTTCTGAAAGGATGTGACAATAGAAAAGGATTTACCTCAAACTAAAGTGCGGTTAAAATACTATACTAAAAAGGCCAGCTTCAGTTTGCCGATCTAAAACCGTCAATTACAATTTTACATTACTATAATAACCAAATATTTACGTGACGAAGTGAGTAGAGGTGATTTATCATTGTTTACTTTTCTTTTGTTTGTGTGCCACTGTTGAACGAAGATAACACGGAGGATGCTGTCAGACATCCCACAGTAGAATTAATGATAGATGTGAAAATAGAAATGCTACTATTTCGTACTACAGTAGAAATTTTAATGAGTTATATTCAGTAACTTTTCGTACCAGATTTAGTTTTGTGGTCACTTCATTTTGTAGAACCAGATACACCAGATAGTAGTAGTACTTTGTATTGTGTCTAAAATTTATTTTAAACAAAATCTTAACAGATTTGGTTGCATAAAGATATCCCATACAGTCAAGTAATCCCATACAATCAATAAATGACAGATCCCGTTAGTCTTCTTCCATTGGGTTGATTGACACTGGCCATTTTTAATATTTATGATAATGATAGTTTTAGCGGGTAATTCTTTTTTTAAAAAGGTAGTTGTATATACTTTTATGTTTTACTCTACTTGGATGCTGCTATCTGTTCAAAATACCTGTGTGTTTATGTATGTGTGTTAGTTTCTTCTAATAAATCTTCATAGACTCTTGACATTAGTCCGAGTGACAAAAATTTTATATTTTGTTTAATATACCTACTTTCTCATCTTTTTTTTTAAGGCATCTAAAAACATCTTTCGTCCATTTTGTTCTGGGTATTTTTAAACTTTAAAACAATATAACACAAAGTTAAATAAATATGGCTATCAATAATAAATATGTGTATAATAGATGAGAAATGAGGAAGGCATAAGTTTAATTGACTTGCACGCATTGAGATTTTGATTGATATTGTATAGTTATTATCACAAAAGAAATTCAATGCCCTCAAGAAATAATGATGTTTTAAGGTAATTAAAACGTATTTTTAGATTTTCTGTTTTGCATGTTAAGAAATACCTTTATATTTAACAAATAATGATGATGTAAAACTTAACAACTGTTCGTAATGAAAACGTTCTATTAACATTTGGATATTTTTATCCTTTGAGTCATCGACATTAATTTTATGTAAGTACCTACCTATAGTGTATGTAGCTCCGTGAGTAATGGCCTAATATATACACGAAGGTTTCATACCAGTCTCGGGCACATATGACGCGCAGAGACTATACAGGAGTCTATGGCTTCTCGATGAAAAGGCGGGAAAAGCATAAAGACACGTGCGTGTGTGTGGGTAAGCCAGGGTGAAGGAATTAAGGAGCCAACGCCTGTGTGCGATCATTGCGATGGCCAGACCGTAGACAAGGCGCTTCACACGCTGGCAGAATGTCCGGCGTGGGAGGAGCCGAGACGTGATCTAGTGACGGCCATCGGGATGGGGTTCTCTCGCTCGGTAACATGATTGCGGCCATGTTGCGGAGCGAGAGCGCGTGGAACTCTGCCGTTTCTTTCTGCGAGCAAGTTATGCTTGCCAAGGAGGCGGCGGAACAGGACCGGGAGAGGCTTAGAACTCTCCCTGTCCACCAGGCTCGGGAACGGGCCAGGTGCCGCAGACGACTCGGGCGCCGGAGATCACAAAATGATCTCCGTCATCCATAAGCGCAAGCCTGGGAGTGACAGATGAGGCCATCCTTCGCCCTAGCAGAAGCAGGCTCGAGTGGGGGCGCGTGTTTCGCAGCTCTCGCACCCCACCTTTTGGGGCAGCATCGAAAAGACCGGGGCTTCCACACAGGAGGGGGCCATCTAGACACCGTAGGTGGCCCGAGGTACGTCGGGGTTCCAACATTTCCGTGAAATGAAAATAATAAAAATCTTGCTATTTCTGTTATCAACTCTACCTAGGTACTCTTATTGTTAGTAATCGACATTTATGTTATTTATGCAAGGTAAAATAAAACATCTAGAATGATTAAACTATTATAAAGTTAAAATTAATTGAAAATAAGACTTTAGATGTCGTTATATTTTCATGCCAAAATCATTTTTGCCTTAGGCAGCAGATACAACTTTCCTATCAAAAAATCGTTTGACAACTATAAGTAAGTATTTTATCACTAATAGCGGTATAAAACTGTAGTCTTTTACTCATCTCATAAGTAGATAACACAATGAAAGAGCATAGTCTTCCCTGAAAGTTCTGAATCATTGTGAAATTCTATAAAAATTAATTGTAGCTTACTTATAATAAACTGAGCGAAATTCGTTAAAATGTTTTTAAACCTTGTTATGACGAGGCGATAAACGCAAACTAAACGATGCTAAATGAGCAGACATCGCGATGGTATCATTGAGGTTCGAACTCGTGCGCGACCAATTATCAAAGTTAACTTACCGGTGCCGGTCTGATGTGCCTCTCCTGGTTCTGCGACAAACTAAGGTGTTCGGCCACTGAGGTGGCTATGAACGAAATACTTTAATGAAATATGAAATGAACTTATACTATTAATGTTTCGATCGTTTCCGACAACACTCCAAGGGAGTGTGATAGAGAGCTCGGCCGTATCACCTCTATATAACCACGACAGGCCTTGCTACAAATCAACAGCGACGATAACAAATACTGCAAAGCCTCCTTAATACTATTTAATCAAAGATTTCTCCCGTCGAGCGAAAATGAGCCACGGCTTTTCGATAAAGTATCTGGCGCTTACAAAAATACTCCCTAACTTTAGTACTATCTAGTTAGTTACATGTTAAGTGCCTCTGTTAAAAAAGTTATATAAAAAAAAATATGCATATGTTTTCTGACCTTAAAGTTGCTTTTCGAATATAAAATGAGCCGTGTCTTCCTGACGACATTAAAATGTTTCCGGTACAGGAAGGTCCTTCACATTTGAAGTAGCATATATTGAGATTATCTATCTATAATTTCATTTCTAAATTGGTCTTTAGACCTTATATTAGAAATAATTTAAGAAAATGTTTAATTTATTTCTATTATTATCACACGTAGCTGCAAAATAAAGATCTATCTGCTTAATTTTTGGTATCAACTATACTTATTTTGTTACAAGGCCAAATATCGTGTATTATATTTTGTTTAAATAATATTTTAAGTATATTCGTGATGTTTGTCTTCGTTATCATTATGGCTTAGTATGGCGTTACCACGGGGTGAATTTCTTTCAATATATTTATAAATATTGTAAATAATGCGACTTGTTGCTGAACTAAATACTTCTTAACTAATTTAGGGTGATTTCTAGATAGTATATTTGATTTGTAGTAAAAGAAACGAATCTGATTATTTTTGGTTATGTGTGCCTAAATAGAAACCTAATTTTGGATGTGATAAAAGAGCCCCGAGAACGACCAGAAATGTTCTGAAAAGACGACGTGAAGAAAATCACTGAATTGCACTAAATACTAAAAGCAATGGAGAATATTGAAAGAGACTTAATCTTAATGCTTAAAACAGGCTTAAGAAGAAGCAAAAAAAATATACTTGTCTTGTTTCATTTCTCATCTAAACATTTTCAGAATGATTTGTTAGTAGCAAAAAAACATCTATTATAAAAACAAAAACTATGGTATTGCTGTATTGATAACATCATTATAAAATGAAGATGACAAACCCATCTGAAAAAAGCATATCGAACTGTATAGTTACTGAGTACTGATCCTCCATCTCACAACAACAATTCGGATCCCTTCATGATGATTCATTCTTTAAAAAAACAATACCAGAATTACACAGACAACTAAGACTCTTCTCAGCCTGAGTTAATCAGCCCGAGAACATTAATTTAAGGATCACACAAAGTGAAATCCTATGACTCTTAATGTGGTTTGAACCTACAACTCTAGGCAATGTAGGAAATGGTGAGGTGTCCACATAAATTACTACGTCATCATAGTTTTTCCTTAATACGTACAATGTACATCCAATTAAAATTAACTGTGTCGTTTATTAAATGTTCATAATATTGATGATATGATTGATGTTTTACTACCATATTTTCCCTGCAATAATTAAGAGTTACCATGCCTTTCAAGAGGTAATAAAATGTTTCTAATAAAAAACTTTTTTTATATTATTTTATATTAGATTGGTATTAACTTTTTGTACATTTTACTGCAATTTTTTCATCTGTTTCATCATCATCATCATCAGCCTATCGCAGTCCACTGCTGGACACAGGCCTCTCCAATTTCACGCCACTTAGTTCAATCTATGGCTTCTCGGATCCTGCTCCTGCCAGCCGTCTTGCGCAAATCATCGCTCCACCTGGACTGTGGACGTCCTACACTACGTTTGTCGAGACGCGGTCTCCTCTCAAGAACTCGTTTACCCCAACGGTTATCGGTTCTTCGGCAAATGTGGTCAGCCCACTGCCACTTCAGCTTGCTAATCCTGTGGGCTATGTCGATGACCTTGGTTCTTTGTCAGATAACCTCGTTTCTGATGCGATCCCTTAGAGAAACGCCGAGCATAGCCATTCTATCATCTGCTTGCATATTTTTATTCGCTTTTAAATATAACTAATAAATTGTCTGCAGCCGTAAAGTATTACAAAAGTGCGTAAAATAATATCAGTGTTTTGAACGTGTGAATCTTATCATGACGAATGATATTCAATATATGCTTTCAATCGGAAGTCATTAGACTTTAAGAAACATTTTCTCTTTTTGCTTAGTCTCTTCCACTAAAACATTTATTATTTCCATAACTTTATTATTCGAATTTCTTATTCACAGCCCACTTACCTTTAAAGTCCGAAACGAACAATTGATTCTTTTACTCTTTCGTTCGGAAAAGTAAAAATTTGGTTTGAAAATAACGAGTATAGTTTTCAACTAAGCTAATACTCTAGGGGATACTCTAATAAAAATTTATCCTCTAATAAAAACTAACAGTGTGCCCCGGGTAACCTTAACCGGGTTACCCGGGGCACAATGTTAGTTTTTACAATAAGTGTCAAAGTTTCAAGTGCTTGCATTTACTGGCCTACACTTTGCCTGATAAAGATTTATATGTTTAATTAGGTATATAATTTGTCTACATAATTTGTATTTAAAATTGTGCCATGTACTACTAAAATATCATATCATAATAAAATATCACCAGCGCATATATAACAGGTTGTCCCGGACGTATAAAATGCTATTCACGGCACTGCATATCACTGCGTAATAAATTAAACAAATATTTTCACAAAACAAGACTTGACTTTATTAATAGTACTGTAAATAAACCATGAATTCTCTACCGTTACATTGTTAATTGATCCCAGCAGATATAGAAATGCATCATTCATTCGCGTGTTCATTATTTTCTTAAAAATGTTCCCAAATGTAAGAGTGAAAACAATTAAGCGACAAAAAGCGTTGGATGAACTAGTTTCCACTTTAAATAGCTCACTCCAAAATACCATATCAATTAACAACGTCATGTCACATACGATTAATTATTTTTAGGAAACGTAGAACCTTGCCAGAGCCATCAAGATCAAGTTGGTACATTCGCTTATATATCCCATTTTCCTATACGCCGCGAGAAGTGGACAGTACGCGAGTTGAAAAGAAGGAAAATAAATGCTCTGGAAATGTGGTGCTAAAGAAAAATGCTCGGGATATCGTGGACGGAGTTACGCACCAACGTGTCTGTACTAGAGGAACTCAGCATTAAGCAACGTCTATCAACCACAGTGCGGTCACGCATATTACAGTGCTTTGGCTATGTCTCTGGACGGAGCAGCGACTCACTAGAGCGACTGGTAGTGCAGGGAACGGAGGAGGGGATCAGACTACGCGACAGGGTACCCATGCGCTGGATCAACCAGGTGAAGTCCACAATCGGAAGCTGTGTGTCTAAATGCAGCCGACAGTCTGCCAACAGGGTTAGATGGTGGGAAATTGTACGGGGACTTTGTCCGCCTCTACCAACAGTGTAGACCACTTTACGTGACCACGACCGTTCTGCCAAGAGTAAAGCGAGTGAGAAGAAGAATAATAAAAGTAATGTAAGTAGTAGTAAAAATAGCAGTTTATGCTAAACTACACTAATAAAACTTTACTATGAAATACCAAATATACCTATAGGAAATAAAATGAAGTCCGAGAAATTATAAACAACATAGCATATGTTTTTCGGTTTCGTGACAGTTGATATACAAAGCAATAAACTTCATTGATTTATAGACAAATTGAATTTTATTGACGACAAGTATTAATTGTGGCCTCGCCAATACAGTTCATGAGGATTGATTCAAAAAGGCAAAAAGGCAATTATGTTATCTCAATACCCAATCTTAGATAAATAAAAGATTGAAACCACTATGTAAATTACCTAATTACTAGCACACCTCGAATTATTAGCACGCCTAAGTTTCAATCATAAAAATTAGGAATCGTGAGCGAAAGGAAGCTACGAAGAGATCATGCCTGGTGGGTCACGGTAGATAGTATGCGTATGTTGTTTGTTGTTTACGCGCGAAAGTAAGCTCTCGTACTGTACCCGAATGTTGCATGTTTTAGACATGGGATTGTTTATTTAAGGTTGTTGTATTTATTAGATTTGCGATGTTTAATGTAATTAATTATTGTGAAATAAAATAATAAGAAAAAAGTTTTGTTTTTATCTCACGACCTTATGGCATTTTTAATATACTAGAAGGTCGTGAGATGCACGAGATCTATGGATTTTTTTAAAATTATCTTTCTATTCCATGTTTATTTTTTAAAAAATTCTAACCAACTTTAAAAGGGAAAGTATCTGGTTTTAAAGGGAAAGAAAGTGTTTGGTTGTAAATTTTTTGAGTTATTAGTCATGTTGTGGTGATATTAAGGCTCTTTCTTGCTTTACAAAGAGATTAGATAATCGTATCTAATCTCTTTGTAAAGAGTAATATGAAAGTATAAGAATAATATTGAAATATGAAGTTTACTAGAGCTTAAGAAATTAACAGGTAAAAGTCAGAATATTGAGCAAATAGCAATAGAGAGCTTTAAAATTTCCACATTTTTTACTTGTTTAGTTAATGAATCATAAGATTGTGGTTGCTATTATTTGATGATACCTTGCGCAAATATAATAAATTGGATGTAATTTACATTTTTGTGACCACACTTGTTAGAAAAAATGACATTCGAACGTCATTACAATTGACAAAATACGATTTTTCGATAAAAAATCCTTTTGTTTATTGAATTCATAAGTAAAGACCAAACGGTAGTCAACACTTATCTGCACTTATACTAGTATTTACAAAAAGTGTGTGTTTGGTCCTACACACGACTGGGGCTTACTTTTGCGGCCCGCGGCAATTTTGTTGCGAGAAAACTCTTCCACAATAACAATAAGCGTTCTACACTAATGACAAAGCGTTGCAGCGTAACGCCTTTTAGTTAATGCTTTAGTTGATTCTACTGTTGATAAAATTTTCATACCGCGGGCTAAATATGAAAATAATTACTTTATTTTGAAAAACTATACCCGACTACGAAAAAAATTTTTGATAAAATTTTATAACCGATGTTACCCTATTTTATGAATCTGTTGATATACTATATTATATTATTATATTACTCACAACTTACAAACTTACATAAACTACCAAAAATATTACATAAACACCATTATAAAAAGTAGGTATACAGTTCAGAGCTCGTTTACAACTATAAAAATATATTGTAGGTAGGCGACAAAAATGACACACTTGGGGACTATTCACACGAATTAGATTTCATTCATTTATTTAGTAGAACATTTTTACTTTTTAATGTCTTTCAAGATGTGATATTTTAAATATTTTTTAAATTAAGTTAAAGATTCTGCGTCCTTAATTTTCTTAGGTAATGAATTATAAATTTGTGCTCCTTCGTATTTAATATCTTTTTTTCCGTAATTTGTTTTGGGTTTTGGCAAAACAAGATGATGGGCTCTTCTTCTAGTACGATTATGTGTTTCCGATTTTGTTGTGAATGATAACTGTGTGTGTATGTCACCAGACAGAATTTTACGTATTAAAACACCCATCTTAAATTGGTAAATTTGTGTAATGTTAAATAATTTTGTATCCTGGTATATTTTTTGTGTCGGCGTTAAATAATTAAAATGGAAAATAATTTTTACAATTTTATTTTGGGCAATTTGTAGTTTATCGAGGTTCGTTTTAGTTGCAGATCCCCACATTTCAATGAGATACTCAAGGTGGGGTTTTACAAACGAATTGTAAATTGTATGGCGTACTTTTAAAGGCAAACATCTAACTATTCCTCGCAATGCTCCTGTAAGACTGGAAATTTTTGCACTAACTTTTCTAATATGCGCCTCCCAGGTAAGTCGATTATCTAATATCAGTCCTAGGTACTTTTCACTGTTCACTTGTCTCAGAATATCGCCATTGGTAGTAAGAGGCTTATGGTTATGTATCTTTTTATTTATAGCACTGAAAATTATGTAGTCGCGCTTAGAAGCATTGATGGTAAGAAGATTATGCTTAAAATATTTTTCCAAAAGTGCAAGGTCTCCTTGTGCTTCTTGTATTATTGTTTCTATAGTATGTCCAATTATTATTATCCTGAAGTTTATTGATTTTTATGAGAAGTCACTCAACAATTAACAGACTTGTTAATCTTATGTCTCTTTTAAATTATTGTCAGATTATGCAGATGGTTTTCCTCTTATTTTCTTATCAAGAGAAATAATTTCATTTTATAGAAAAACTTTATTCATTGCTGCCATTTTTGATGACGAAGAAAGAAATCTTATTGCAGTCTTGGCTTCGCAACGTCCGGGAATGGACGAACATCGCAAGTGTCGAATAACTATTCGGCTTGGCTCGGGACAGGACACATTGCGCTGAGCTGATAGCCAACCTCCTGTAAGAGCGGCACTTAAAGAAGAAAGTGGTTTTCTTTTTCATTATAAATATTGCTTCATTCTTTAGATCCATGCGTATAAATTCGTATACGTAGGTACTGATTTTTAACACATTGTGTACCTATATACAATTTTACATAATCATAAAAACTGGATGATTAATTCACCTATGCAGATGAAATTTATCAAAGGCGTAGTTAATGCAAAGGAGGCTACGTTTACTAATAATGTTGCGGGGGAGAGTAATGACATCGAAGAACTCTCGCAAACGTCAGGAGTCAGGACCAAAGATGCATACTTCATACTAATATTATGAATTCGATAGTAACTCCGTCTGTCTATTACGCATTTATACGCAGCGGTGTCTGCATCGATTTCAATGAAATTTGGCATGACGATACATTAATTATTGAGAAAAGACATAGACTTAGCCGAACCGAAATACGCGAGCACATGTCAGTATTTTACATTTTTTGTTGTTAATTTATTAAAAACCCACGCAATAAAAATATAACTATCATTTGTACACACATATATGAAATCACCACAAAAACACTAAGACGCCAAACAAAAGTTTGTCCCACTTGATGGTTCACCTACAACACTTAAGGCGGTAAAAAAAGGGCGAGGTGAGTGCCGTAACCATTATCCTATTCCTGCAATATTCATATACCATACACAGCGAGAAAAATAAAAAGTATATATAAACTCAGTTTCGTCTAAAATATCAACAAAGTTATAGGTAAGTACCGAAACAACATTAATACGTCTATCAACAAAGACCGTCTGAAAGGATTTTTAAAATTCCCCCATGACATCATATCATTGTTTTTAAATGAACTATCATGAAGTAATGCGTTGTATTCTCCTGAACGTTGAATAAAAGAAGTTAATAAAACAGTGAATACTAAAATTAATTAGCTGGTCAATTAAAGGCAAAATATTTTTGACAGGACAATAGTTAGTCAGCGAAACCTTAATGTACCTTAACACTCAGATTACAAAAGAAAGCTTGTTAATCTCAATGTTAATACTACAGTTCCTCTTAATGTCGTTTCTCGACCACAATAAAATTCATTTCCTTTTTTTAACATGTTTTTTTTTATTTCACGTGTATGTTCTTTTTGCTTGTTTTAATGGACTTGTAAGCGTATTTTTTGTTTTTTCAAACTATGTTTTTCTGTCCTTGACCAACCCTATCACTTTAAATGTCATTGTACAGACTATTGCTACCTTGACATGACAAGATATATTATTTTTTGTTGCAGTATATTCATTAATGTATACTTTTTATTTTCGTTTTAGAACTTTTGATATAATAAAATCCTTTATATATATATATTAAGTTAAAGTTAAAGGAAGAGAATTAGTCAGCTGGGGAGGGTGTATGTTGGTTATCGCAAAAAGAGGAACCTTTATCCCTCCTCAAGAATAAAAAACATCCATACCAAATTTCACTGAAATCGATGCAGCTGTTTAGCCGTAAGCGTAACACACAAACAGACAAACTGAGTTACTTTCAAATTTATAATACTAGTAAGGATTCAAATTGTCCTGATATCGTCCTTATTCGGGTTTTTACAAATGGAGCTTGACAATAAAAATGGTATTTCAAATTTATCATACCACAACATTTACAATCAATATTTATTTATCGAATCAAGTGGTTAAAAATAGGCGTTAGATCATTTCAATTGGAAGTCAGTTTTTACAGATAGATAGTTACAAATAAGCATGAAGTCACAGCATAATTGTGTGAAGACAGTGTTTTCCAATTATTAGCAAGTATCGTATCTTGACAATTCCACTCCCCATTCGAAGTTTGTGAAATCCCCTAGCATAGGTCTTTATCTTCAGCGATTTTTCTTATTTCATGTTATTTTTCGCATCCATTATTGAAGATTTTTTTATGTTATAGGGGGGCAAACGAGCAGACGTATCGCCTGATGGTAAACGATTACCACCGCAAATGGACACCAGCAACACCAGGGGCGTCACAAGTGCGTTGCCGCCCTTGGGGGATGGGGAAGGAGATTTGAAGAAGGGTTGGATTATGGGCCTCCGGTATCCTCACTCACTCAGTGAAACACAGCGCAGGCGCTGTTTCACACCGGTTTTCTGTAAGGCCGTGGTATCGCTCCGGTCGAGCCGGCCCATGCATGCCGATGCGTAGCTCTCGTGGAATATTTTCTTTTTAGAACAGCAATTGTTTTTATTACATTGTTACTAATATGTTAACTATAATGTAAAAGAAATTATGAAAATGTGTGTAAATCTGATATCGGGAGACTAAGTGAGAAAGACTACCTTTAAAACTTTGTGGTAAAGGCAACCCACTAAGTCTTAATTTGATTTCAATATCTTTGTTGTGCACATTTTAAAAGCATTCGAGTACTTCATCGCTCGATCTAAGTTGAATCTATCACTCAATACTAATTTGCCATATGTTTCGTTAAATCATAAACATTTTATTGGAACTTTCACATTAAATGATTCGAGTCTCTCACGTTTTTTTTTATCTCGGCCCCAATTGCAAAATGCCTGCCTATACACCCGCCAATGAAGATTACAAGCCTTTAATTGAGAAACCATATACAATTATGTGACACTGCCCCGAAAACTCTTCTTAGATGTAACTCATAAACCAACTCACTACGAAATTTTTTCTTCATAAGTTGTCCAATTTTTGTGTCGGTTAATAGATAAGCAAATGAATATCGGTTCACTAGCGTTAAGTGTTTATATTCACCAAAACATTATTAAAAATGTGTTAATCATATATAAGTAACATGTGAAGAAGATATTAATATGAAGAGATTCATTAATTTTCTGTAGTTTCATTGAGTTTGTTGTTATGAAATTCTCACCCACGGATTATGAATTGCTTTTAATTGTCTGCTGGCAATACTATGTGATTTTATTTATCCTGTGTGTCTTGTTGATTCCTGTTAATTTCCCTAAGGTAAAAAACCGGATAATGAATCTATTGCATGCAGTTCACTGATATTTTAATAAAGAAAGAGCCAAGTCTAGTTTCTCATGAATAACTCTGCGCTATACAACTGTTCGTTATAAAGGACTCGACATAATTAATGGATATTCATTCATTTAAATGGTTAATGCGAATAAAAAAAACTTTAGTCTCATAAAAAGACGAACGTAATGCCTAGTTCATTAAATACAATGAACATGGTCTTCAAATGACCTGACCTAACATTTTCAAACAATATTTTCATATATTCAGATGTTATCAATATTGTCCTAGTTGTAAAGAATCTTATGCCATAACTCCTGGTTACCATGTGACAGGTGATTAATACATTTTTCTAATGACATGTCACGATATAAATTCAAGAACCTTATTCGATTCCCTGAAGCCTTAAAATGGTTTGAACAAGGTTTTATTTAATGGTTCCCACAATACTTGTTCATGGTGTTATATAGGTTTGTAGAGAGAATGTAGATGTATTATGATCCTTAAAATTAATTGCACTGTTTAGAGTTATTTTACATTTTGTGTCCATTTTAAAATAGTTGAATTGGGATTATGCATAATATCCTCCTTTAAGTCTGCGTATTCTTAAGGCTATGCGAAACCCTACACTGCGTAAAACGACACGCACCTAGCCGGTTTTTTTCATTAAATTCGACGCATCGAAATTTTCTTTCGCTATATGGATAATTTATAAAAGCAAATATTTATCAAATATGTGTACCTATCTTTTATCAAAGTAGGTCTTAAAACAGAGGCAGGCGTCTTGTCACCCAGATTACAGACGTCATCGGTCATCTAGCGACAATGTGACAATTTGAATTAACTTTGAGGTATCTCCGTTATTCCTTCGCACTACGAGCTGTGAAGCTGCACTCGACACGACAGATTAAGCACCAGTAAATTGACGACGCAGCAATTTATCAATAACGACAGTATAAAGTGTTCCGGCTGGCTCGTCGTGCGACGGTTACGGTTTCGGCCATCATTATCTGACGCGTCCGCTACCACAATCTCTGATCACGCGATGCTACATATAAACAAAATTCTGTTCTTCCCAGAAATCCGGCTCATCGCAGGATACCTAATAGTACAATTTCCGTCCCTTTAGTTGTTAAAGACAGCATTAAAATGTCCCGTGAGAAAAAAATTGGTATTCAAATGCGAACAAGTATATCTTTGCTTAACCTCTTCTACTTGACCGGTATTAGTTAGTAATACATTTTGTTTGTTTAAGTACCTATTTCAGTGCTTGTTTAAGATTATATAGTTGTATGCGAACTATTCCTCGGCGAACAATTTTAGTCTAGTTTATACCACTTACCTACCTATACAATGATATATTATGTGAAACGTTTCAGTAGCATTTTATTAACTCAACTTTTCCTTTACAAGTTATTTAACTAACTAAGTACTTCGATTAGTTCGATTTGAGATAGATATACATATACAAATGGAAATCTTTGCGTCTCAAAATTTGGTAAAACAGTCCCATGTATGGTTTGAACCCACAACGCTCTGTTTAAAACGGCAAGGTCACCACTTAAACCACTGCGCCATCAGTGCTGTCATTCTTTGTTTACTGATGACTTTGATGATGATGTGCATATTATAAGGTATAATTACATTTTAATACGAAAAAAACTTATTTCTCTGTGACCACTACCAAAATATTTCGCGAACCGCTTAAGAGTTTAGCACTGCACAGGTTATAGACATGAGTCATAGACGATAAGACACTACAAATTGGCATTTGAACGAAAACATTATTTCAGCTCACAATAATAAGTGATCAGAGGCTCGGATTTCGGATGAAATGATTATATTACGAGTCCTAACCCCTCTTAGTACATTGCTGTACTGAACCCCACTCTTATTACAAACTTTTAGCCTAACTAGAGGTGTTAACAAAAACACTTGAAGTCATTTGTGACTCACGTTAGCAGCGTGGGTGTTTTCGTGTAGGTATTTGTTGTAGTTATTTTTTTATAAAGAATTAGCAAACCGTTTTGGATTCGCTCGGGTGCAATATAATATCATACATGTATTATACCGACTTATAAAATTTATTTTTGAAACACTTTAAAATACGTCAAATTTAATAAATAGATAACAAACACGACGTAGATTAATTACGTTATTAATCATTTATGTACAAATTTTTGTCTATGATAGCTTTACCAGCGTTGCCAGATGTTGTCGCGTTGCTGATTATGGCGGGACGTCCCGCTTTTTAAATCAAAACTGTAAATCCCGCGCGGGACAGGTTCCTCTTTTTGGGGATAAATAGGAAACGGCACTAGTTCTTTCACGAATTAGGGATGATGTAGCACACAAAAACAATGCTTTTTTGGTCGCTCTTTTTGTAATTTCTGATTTGATGCGATACGTTGATATTTTTATTTCTTTGTCCAGCTTTTGACGAAAGAATATGACTTAAAAAAAACTGGCAATGCTGAGATTTACCTACTAAAATATATTCTATGGTTATGACTTACTTTTCTTTAACTTAAACTATTTGTTTCTTTTTGACAACTTTATAACTATGTAAAGATACTATTAAAATAATCTTACATACAGCTGTCTGGTCCCAAACTAAGTAGAGCCTGTCTTATATTAATTGAACTGCTGATAAAATACTTATATCTACAATTAATAAGTGAAACGAAAACTTTGTACCCCTCTTTACGAAAATTATGCAAACGGAGGAGTTAAAAGTTAAAGTTTATATGAAGAAGGAGTGCAGAAAGCTCAATGAAAATGGATTATGGTCGAATTTCGGTCACTGGGCGACCACTAGTATTTCTAAATACATGTCATAAATAAATTACACCAAGGCTCTCACAAACATTGTGCATCGGGGTGAGTTGAACCCACGACCTCTGGCTTAGCAGTCAGGGCCACTAAACTACTAGTCGACAAATATAGCATATGAAACATAAAGTCCACACTTGTAACATGACGATGGACCGGACTGTGAAGTGGCATCGCTACAGGACATGTTACGCTAAATGTGGACGGTCTAGATTGTTCTGAAACGGTCACAAACCACATGACAATGAAATGTTACAAGTGTAGACGCATGTTTTCGAACCAGACAGGATGGAGAGCATCACTACAGGAGTCAATTGGTAGTTTCATTCAAGCTCTGACTTAGTGGAAGCAAATTTACACTTGGCATGTGCTAGTGCTGCCTTTATTTTATAACTTAGTGGTAAAAAAAAAAGAAAAAGACTGAGTTTTTCAGAAACATACATAATATATATACCCGGACAATAGCTTAACATAACCGCACATCCTTTGAAAAGAACGAGTTCCGAAGAATCGGCTCGTAACACCTGACTTTGGTGCGTGATAGTATACAAACCAGCGTCCGCACTGGACCCGGCTAGTAAACCATAACTCCATACATTGTCCTGCCGATCATTCCGTGTCCAGCAGTTTCTTCGAATGTTCGGAATGGGTAAGATCGTAACTGCAGCTTATAAATTGTTCGCGTGACAAAAGACGTCCACATTATCAGTACTGAAAACCGTTTTTGATACGGTCACGGAATAATGTTCTGTAATATGTTTCAAGTGTGGACCTGGCTTAAGACAAGTGTGTTGTTGATTACAGATCCCTAAAGATTTTAAAAGAAAATTATATTATGCTATGACACATAGGGTCGCATATGTGACTCAACGTGGTAAATGGTGCTAACTGAAAATTTTAGGTGGTCATATATTTTCGAGATCTTTCTCATCATAATTAAGTCCTGAATACACGAGTATTGTGTTTGTACAATATTAGACGTCATACGCATATAAAGATTCTAAGTATTAGAGATTCTATTACTATTCTATTTGGGACTGGATTTTTTTTGGAAACATTATGTAGGTACTATTCTAATCAGCAAAGATGTACACTTTATGAAATTTGTGTTTGCATAATTTAGGCATCTTTTTTTACAAAGTTTATAATAACATCAGTTTTTGTTCTCGTACGATTAGACCTTCCAAAGTACGTAAAGGATTTAAATACTAACAGATAGGTATAATGTATTTTTTTAAACAAATACAACTTGATGTCGATTGCTTTGGCACGATGATTAATCCTAAAAACTAACCACAAGCTGTGACAAGCTTCTATTTAATGTTAAGATATTTTTTTTCAAGTTTTTTCGAGGTTTGAGTAGACTTTAATGTCAAAAGCTATGTTAAATAATGCACGTGTAGAGAAAATCTTTCATGAAAGGAAAGTGAAAATTGCTTCTCTGGCGAAGCGTTCGTGATTCTCCTTCGGCTCAGTTGTCAAAATACCTAATCAATGTCAAAGATAACGAGGGTAGCTATCCAAATTCATCTATACAAATAAATATAATGGAATTATTTGTTTCTAATTCCAAATAAACACTGAAAACATTTGAAAGTATAGACGTATCGTCTATACTTTTCCTGATATTGTACTTAAATAAAAAAATCTGTTTAGTAAATTTTTGTTTGTTTATCCGTTTGTTCGTCTAATTTCTTGAAACAGCTGGAATGGTAAAATTTAGTATATCTATCCGCTTGTTCGTCTAATTTCTTGAAACAGCTGGACCCATAGCGAGTCAAACTATGAATATTTTATATTCCACTATACATTGCAAGGCGGTAACGTGTTTTTAGCTTTGATTTTAGGTTATTAACTGATAAAGTTTCAGCATCAGTTCAGGTAGTACAGATACTACTTTGCTTTTGAACAGGACCGCAAGAGTTCCAATTTGCAAAAGCACAATAAACACCGTTGACAATGTGTAAGTTGTTAAAAAGTGCGTTCATTCGATATAACACAATATTTATTAACTTGTGCTGCAATTTCATTTTAATGAATTTAATTAAGGGTTACCAAATCGATGAAATCCTCCAAAAAAAATCTATACTAATTAAATATTATGAAGCTGAAGAGTTTGTTTATAAATCCTATAAATCCTATATATATATATATATATATATATATTGACTGCCTCGGTGACGCAGTGGTAGCGTATCCGACTACTGTGCTTGAGGTCTCGAGTTCGATTCCTGAGTCGGACCAAATGTTTGTATGATCTGCAAATATTTGTTTCGGAGTTTGGTTTTTTCAATGTATAATATGTATGTATTTACAAAAAAAGTATATATGTATTAATATCAGTTGTCTAGAACCGTAGAACAAGCTCTCTGCTTAGTTTGGGACTAGATGGCGTTGTGTGTTAAAATGTCCGAAAATATTATTATATATATTTATTATTTTACCAGTATAAGTAAATAATAATATTTAAAAAGTTAAAACAATAAATATTTTAGGTACGCCAATTTATTTATTGTTAAGTACAATATACGATCTTGAATTCACCGTAAATATTTAATTTGCCCGTTGTCGTCATATTTAAATCAGTAAGCCCAGGAATGAAACGTAGTTGTATACGTAAATGTTTATCATTTGCATGCAAACAGTTTGTAAGAACGTACACAATATATGTGGGTATGAGTATTATTAAAAATCTTACAGTGTTTAACTACGCATGAAGTGAGTATAGAGACCACTTCGCATGAACTGAAAATGTGTTCGGAAAAAATCGTCAACCCTCATTTTTCCTATTATGTTACTTTCTTTTTTTTTCAATTTCTAATTTACAAAGTTTCTACTGTTGTAATAGTTTATACTTTTTTGTGATATTGTTCTGATAAAACACAAGGCACAATCAATGTGTTTCAATCATTTTTGTTTTTTATTTTTCTGCACTTTGTAAAGCTCATGGAAGTTATTGCTTTAAAGTATCTACCTGTACCTTTACACAGTTTAGAAATATAGTAGAACGGGTACGTACCCATTCCATTATACTATATGCTTTAGTCAGATACATTTACTTTTTTAATAATTTGGCTACATTAAGTTCACAGATTGTTATTAGTGTGATTAAAAGAGATGGGCTGCTTTTACGTCGCACATGAAACAATACAGTTGTTTTGTGTGTTTTATTAAAGGCTACGTACCTAGTTGATGTTTATCTGGTATGATAAATACCGCTAAGACAAACTAAGTATTTATAAACAAATATGGAACCAACACCTAAAGATAAAATGAGTAGTCAAAGTAGAAACAATTGAAACATTTAGTTATTCCGCACACATTATTAATATGTAAACATTTGTTATCACATAGGTACAGTTAGCACTTACAAGAACATTATTTCATGAACTGGAGTTGAAATTGGAGCTTCTGCCGTTGTGTAGCTATCTTCAGAGATAAATACTTCGCCTGTTTTCATGCCGCGACTTCCACCAATTTTCACTTTTATTTGCACTTGGTTTATTTTACTATCGCAACGAATATTTGCAAGTTTTGCAACAAACAAGTTTATTTTTTGTGTGCTTGATTGCAAGAATGCAACAGTCGATGTTGGTAGTGGCGATGTCGTGAACGAATGCGCAAGCGCTGTCATTGACTGAACAATAGCACAGGATTGTACGTCCTGCTCGTCGACCCTAAATCATTTCACTTTATTAAATAATTTTGTTATTACATCTACATTACTCATGCGTAATTATGGTCAATCAATCAATTAGAGTCTAGGACTGCTTTTATAGTACGTAGTGACTCATTCTACATTATTACACCTGTACATTTTGTTACAATTGGCAGTCAATTTTTTGTAAACCCATTAGGAGTTATATCAACGTGTGTATAGTGGCTATAATGAGTCTTTATTTTGCCGCTAAGTCCAACTTATGAATCGGGGCAAATGGGTAAAACATGTAATAGATACAAGAAGTCAAAAATCGATCAGAGTTGCGTGCAATGGGAGACGCTTATGTCCAGTAATGAACTGAAATATGCTGATGATGGTGATGAAGATGAAATAGGCAAATATAGCAAAAGGGTAAACAGTTAAAAGAAAAATAAGAATATAAAAATAGTATCTCGGATACCTGACATACAACGATAGCTATAACAGCTAGGCAAAGTTAAGTAATAGAATAGTCGTATACGTTTTTTAAATACATGGATAAAAAACCTCAAACAAATATTTGCCGATTATATACGTACTCGTAAACATATGGTCCGACTCGGAAATCAAATGAGAGACTTCAGCACAGAAGTCGCATACGCTAACACTATTCCACAGAGATAGTTAAGTAGGTACACAGACATTTGCATTGAATAAAATATCATACTTCTAAGTGTCATGTCATGTGATCATGCGTAATATCTTTTCTCTGGGAAAAGGGACGGAAGTGCATAACAGGAAGCTAGTGATTGATTTTACCAAAGACTAGATTTGAGATGAGATATGATGTTAAACTTTTTTTCAAGTACTGTAAAGCTCATATTTTCTTTTTTTTTAACTATCAGGAGTGTCTCAAAAACCATTGACATTACGGTAGTTAGATTATGTAAGCTTAGTTGTCTCGGTTTGATAACCGATTCCTGATATTGTAGTTTTTTTTTTAAATTAACTACTTGCACAAACAAATGATATGTATAAGGCCGGCTATGAACTAGACTAGACTTATGATTAGCAAGTGTAAAATGGCAAAAACCTATAATGTATATCTATCAACCTATCGCCATCCATTCTTGAACTAAGGTCTCCCCCAAAAGCGCGAACCAACCCAATCTTGGACAGCCCGCATCCATTCGAAGTCACTTCGCAACAAAAACCAGGCGATTTTAAGACAAACCAATGACGACTCGTCTGTATTCGTAGGTACTCTCTCGGTTCGAATCCTTTCCTTTGAGGATGTGCATTACAAAGGATCGGATGAAGAAAATAATAACTGAATGTAAAATAAAATATAATACAAGGCAACAAGTATGAATATGGAAGATTTAATATGGACACTCGATGCGCTTAATGGCGCGGCGAGCTTTGAGGATTGTGGACGATCCCAAATACACAAACGGTATTGAACATCTGAGCCTTAGGATTTATCATCCCCATGTGTGTTATACTATATACTTTTGTAGTGAGGTACCTAGGTTGTTCCATTGATAGCCACAAAATAAATACAATATCTTCTTTCATGAAACTATTTTGGATGCACGGCTAATTTCAACACAAACCTTTGTGAAAATTACAGGCCACCAATGTGCAGTTTTTTTTAAATATGTTTAAAGATTATCTCTCACTCTTCTGTTGTTTGCAGCAATGGACGTCTTGCGGGCAGTTTTTTGTGCTATGATTTCTTACTTCATAGTTGATTATAGAAGAGGGTTGAACTTCAAGGAAACTCAATAAAATTTACAAGCTGATTTTGAGGAGTCTGCTTCGGCGTTAGCAGCTATTACTTATTGGTTTTGTGAATTTAAACGTGGTCGAGAGAAATTAAACGATGACCCCAGACCCGGCCGAACACCACCTACAGTAACTCACGAAAACGTTATCAGGGTAGAGTGTGCATTGCGAGAGATTAGACATATTACAGATCAGGATACAGGTTGACCTAAACATTGGATAACAGGCAGTTTCCACTATCCTGCATGAACACTTTAAAGTTAGGAAGCTTGCTTCGCAATGGATACCTAATCTCTCACTGATGAGCAAAATTGCCGTTGTGTTGATTGGTGCAAATTTATGTTAGAAAAGTGCATACATAACATACTCCTTAAGACCAGAAAGGTTGCATTTTTACTTCATAGTTGCAAATAACCTCTTAAATACACAACATCCACCTAAATCAATAAGATTTTTTTTAGAAAATAGTAAAAGAAACACAATCCCCGTGTTTAAAAGCATAGAATACTTTTTGTAAACTGTATCCAAATCAATTTATCAATCGTGTCTTATCCCAAACGTGTTAAATACCAAAACATAAAAATATCATAACATAAAATAACATTCTCACAATGTAGGAACATAACTCGTGCAAACACTTAAGATATAACAACAAACATATCATTAAAAATGTGTCATTTAAAAAATGATTTATTTAAATATAATATTTAAGATAGTACCTTATTAATGGGTATGAATTATAAAGCTTCTGTTACAGAATAAAATATTATCAATTTCATATAACAAAAAGAGCAAATACGTGTCCCGGGCTTGTAATATAAAAGCAAGAGAACGGAAATGACCGCGATTGTTGGACAGGCCGGAAGTATATGATTGGTTCCAATAACAGGTGGTACCTATGCTTCATTGACCTAATAATATCAAAAGTAACGAGGAATCTTACTAAATTCTTAATAAGCAAGTCCATACAGGATGTTTGTAATACTTACTTTATATACTATGCAAATAAAAACCCCCTACCAAACGTCTATTTAGACTTTACAAACTGGATGGATGTTCTTTGGGTCATGAAACAAACACAAAGAACACCCAATCTCAATACAACAATTTCTTGATCACACAAGTGTTGAAGTCCCATTAACTGCAAAGTGGTATAAGCGGTCTAGTGCGGGCAGGCGCTGGGGGGGATCCGGATGGCGTAAGAAAGCGGTTCCCGGATTCCTCCCGTCTCAGGCGCAGAGTGGCACACCGTGTGGTTTTAGTCGGTTCGATTCCGATACACCGCCCTGCCGCAAACCCCGGTGGGGTGAGGGGATGAGGGGATTTCCACACGTAAAAAAAAAGTGGTATAAGCGGTCTACCCGCTTCAGTGCGGGTTGCTCGCTTCAGTCCGGACAGGCGCTGGGAGGGGTCCGGATGGCGTAAGAAAGCGGTTCCCGGATTCCTCCCATCTCAGGGGCAGAGTGGCACACCGTGTGGTTTTAGTCGGTTCGATTCCGACAAACCGCCCCGCCGCAAACCCCGGTGGGGTGAAGGCCGGGGGGGGTTTCCACATGTAATAAAAAAAAAGTGGTATTAGCGGTCGCCACGCCACTTCCTACTTCGACAAGTGTTATTATGAGTATAAATCCCATATGGGGCAACATTTTTGTGTGATCCACAAATTGTTTTTCTGTGTCTGGGTGTTCTTTGTGTACGTTTCATGTGTGTTTGTAAAGTCCCCAGGGACAGGATTTATTACTACTGTAAAAGTTGTCTGAATTTTTAACTTACAGAATGAGTTTTTAATTAGAGACAGTTGAAAAGAACAGAACTATTTTGCTATTAACGTAGGTCTCTTAAATGCTATAGGACATACATATTATGTTTTATAACGGCAACAATGCAAAAAGCTAATCAGTGAAGGGTTGTTGCGATTTTAATGAATTTATTCATAATAGACAATTTACTGTGCACTGTTCAATTCACGCCATGGCATAACTTGGTGTTTATTTTTGCAATCATTTCTTGAGTCTTTCAACAGCTGGAAAAATATTTGGGTAAAAAAATGCACAAAACTAAGAAAAAAAAATCGTGTAAAGTCTTTAGTATGTCTATACAAGCTACTTCTATATAAGCTAGAGGTGGAGTGATGATCTGCGCAAAACGGCTGGCAGGGGCTGGATGCGAGAAGCCGAAAATTGAACGAAGTGGCGTGAAATTGGAGAGGCCTATGTCCAGCAGTGGACTGCAATAGTCTGATGATGATGATGATGAAGCTACTTCTCTCTCACAATCCCAGTCTAGCGGAGAAATTCAATAAAGGTTATAAAGCAATGCACTGCAATATGACTAAAGCGATGATACACTTCCGCTCTCATAAACCGACGCATTTGTTTCTCAGTAAAACGGACACATTAAACTTTAAGTGAATGTACTCCGATGCACACACAAATACTTCATAGATACTGCCTGTGTTTGTTTTCTTTTAAATGTGTAAAAAAATATTATTATATAATATTAATGTAATCTTTCTCTTCGTGCTAAAAAAATCCCTTTAGTCCTAAAGGTGGCCGAATCTTTTTTCTAGTTATATTATAAATAGATCGCAGAATGTTTGCAAATATTTTATGTTTGTATGTATGTACTAATACCCAATTCAATTTATTATCATAACAACTATTCTGTGTATTTCAGCAGGAACAGGTTCATAGTTCTAAGAAAAACAATTATCAATATAAAATGTAATTTTGAGTTAGTAAATTTGACAAATATTGAAGTATCAAGTAAATAAATTGTCATATTGCGTACGTCGAGAACAATACGGGCGGACGCTAGCTCCAATCTTCTCATTGCGCGTGTCGAGTGACCCCAGTCACGCAATACAGTGCCTGACGCAACCCCAGGACAAATCGTAAACGTAAATTTTATTGTTATTTAAGGTCAATGTTACATCTCGTATTTGGAACGAGCTAGAACACCCGTAAAGGCAGATCAAAGTAAGAAATGTCACTTACTCGGTCAATACTATTTTTTTTTATTTATTTGGCGGGTAATATAATCAACATTTAAAATTCCAAGATTTTTAGAACCTTGCGTTAAAAAGTTCTTCTTCTTTTGATGATATGGCAACCAGCCGGATCAGCTATTTCTGCCAATGTCAAGTATTAAAAGTCTTCAATTCTGTCTTCCGAGTCTTCAAGTCTTCGTCGTGATGGAATTAATGATAAAAAATATAAAAAATGTGGATGACATGAGACCGTCTTTCGCAAAAACTAAAAACGATCACCCGTTAAAAAGTTATTTGAGTTTATAGTTGACAAGTTGGCTACCATAAATAACTTGTCATTGTTGTAGTAGTAGTACCTTATCATCTTCTTTCTTGAAATCAAAATGCATTCGTTTCTTTTATGTTATTTTGTGATAATTTGAAAATATTTTCGGATATCAGATACATTATGCCATCTAGTTTTTAAACTAAGTAGATTTTAAGCATGGCAAGCTTAGAAAACGTAGAACGCGATTAATTAATGCATTTGTAACAACTTTTTTGAAGAGTTTAAATTCATAAATTTCTAAAAATATAATAATTACTAGAAAAGGATGATTCACTTTTCAAACGGTACACAATTCTTAAATATCTGTTACATTGATAATTGCCAGCGGTACTGGATCTGCCAATGTCCTTTTACTTATTTTAAAAAACACATTTTGATCGCCATATTAGTAATTGTAATGTTATATATTTACGATTTATTACCACTCGCACACATCAATGATTAGTTTCGGTCATAAAGTTAAAAATTATGTGCAAACTAGAAAGTACAAAAACAGGGCCATCGTCTACCTATACTTGCTAGAATTAAACCTCGTTATAAGTAAAAAAAACCTCCTAAAATTTAATCTCGACCACTAACTTAGGCCTTATTTCTTGCCCTGAGTAAGTTCAAGGTAATCACTTTTGTGTCTGCATGATATGTCTGTATATTTCACTCATCTATTTGTATCATCAACAACTCATAATGTCCCACTGCAGGGCTCGAATCTCCTCTCAGGAGAGGGTTAAGGTCATCTATTTGTATATATTAACATAATCCTACACACTACGTGTTGCTATTGTTTTATGTAATATGTAAACTATACTTTTATTTCCTTCCCACCAATAGTATACCAGGCACTAACATATACTTCTCATCCCTACTCTTTTTTTCCATCCCATGGTTGCTTGTAACATATTGGTTTAGACCGATAAGGCCGCCACTTGTACTTGCCTAGTTTTAAGTCAACCTTGTAATTACATAAGCTGATGTATAATTAAAATATTTATTATTTTTTTAGGCCTAGTTAGTTACATGAAAGATTCGTCAAAAGGCCTGGTGTAGTTCTGCTTCTCTGGTTCGATCGAGATCTGGTTTGTTCTGGAGTCCTTGCAGCGTTGCCAAGTAGATTGGCGGTACTTCCAAGTATTGAGATGTCTCTACAAAGCCGCCACTATGTCCGTCCAAGAACAGGATCAGCGTAGAAGACATTTACCATTGCATCGAGGAGTGAGACAAGGGGACGTTATATCCCCGAAATTGTTCACTGTTGCAATAGAGGACTTGTATAAGACACTGGACTGGAAAAGGCGCGGTATCAACATCTATTTTTCACTTGCGATTTGCAGATGAGATCTTCATCATGGCAGACACGCTGCAGGACCTACAACAGATGTTGAACGACTTGGCTGACTCTTCTGTGCGCATCGGCCTATGGATGAACTTGGACAAGACGAAGGTCATGTTCCATGAACATGTACTACCGGAACCGGTTGCGGTACACGGTGCCGTTCTCGAAGTTGTTCAAAAATATGTATACCTCGGGCAGACTTTGCAGTTAGGTAGAAACAACTTTGAGGACGAGGGGAACAGAAGAGTCCAGCTAGGTTGGGCAGCGTTTGGGAAACTTCGTCGGGTCTTCTCATAGTCGATCCCACAGTGCCTAAAGACGAGTCTTCAATGCGTGCGTCCTACCCGTAATGTTCTACGGAGCCGAAATGTGGACACTTACGGTACGTACGGTACGACGGGTCCATAACTTCAAAGTCGCTCAGCGTGCTATGGAGAGGGCTATGGTCGGCGTTTCTCTAAGGGATCGCATCAGAAACAAGGTGATCCGACAAAGAACCAGGGTCATCGACGTAGCCCACAGGATTAGCAAGCTGAAGTGGCAGCGGGCTGGCCACATTTGCCGAAGAACCGATAACCGTTGGGGTAAACGAGTTATTTAGTAGAGACCGCGTCTCGACAAACGTAGTGTAGGACGTCCACAGGCCAGGTGGAGCGATGATTTGCGCAAGACGGCTGGCAGGAGCTGGATGCGAGAAACCAGAGATCGAACTTAGTAGCGTGAAATTAAAGAGGCCTATGTCCAGCAGTGGACTGCGATAGGCTGATGATGAGTTCTGCCTATTTTGGGATAAGACGGCCGCGCTTTAAAGTTCAAAATAACACAGAACTGTCACCTAAGTTAAATAACATTTATGAATAAAGCCGTTAATTTCTAGTGATACTTAATAGGCTATAATCAAAAATGAAACAACAATATGATCCAATTTAATTTAATATTAAAACATGAGTTACAACAAATGGCATCTTAAAACATATAAATAGTAAAGCTGCACGTTATATCAATTATGTAATGAATCATAACACTTCCAATAGTATTTCATTGTATAAATAGTTTGATTTCTTTAAAGTTTCTATATGATATCACAACTTAATTAAATATCGTGTGTATTACTTCGACATATAGTAATAATAATCATTACACACAATTTACAAAATAATAATGTAGTATCTACAAATAAAAGAGGTCTCGGGTTCGATTCCTGAGTCGGACCAAATGTTTGTATGATCTGCAAATGTTTGTTTCGGAGTTTGGGTGTTTTCTATGTATAATATGTATGTATTTACAAAAAAAAAGTATATAAGTATTAATATCAGTTGTCTAGTACCCATAGTACAAGCTCTGCTTAGTTTGGGACGAGATGGCGTTGTGTTAAAATGTCTGAACATATTTATTTTGTTTATTATTTATCTACTACAAAAACTTTAATAGTAAAAAAAGTATAAGGTATTGATTCATAATTCATTTTTTAACGGAAATATAGTGGTTCAAAAGTCAAACTATTTACACAATTTAAATAAAACATTTTAAATGTCAAGTGATAATCGATATTATAATTTTGATCCCAAAATGTGAATTTCAAAATATTATTACAAGTGTGTGATAAATTTCAAGAAACGAATTATGTCGGTGTTATTATAAAAACACATTACATAAGCAACGAGAATGTGAATACTTATTGCTAGACTACGGACTATGGAAAACTATTTCTTTCACTATTTAAGTACATATTCGTAATCCTTGTGAATTAACTAATTATAGATAAAATGGGTATCCAGTTTAACGACAACTTTTCTTTATGTGATAGAAATGGTATATTGACTGTTACTTACCTACCTAGGAAAACATTTCTAGATGCAAATGATAACAAGTATCGTGTTAAATACAGACTGGGATGACTTCAAAACGCTCCTAGTTCATAACAGAACAATCTAGACCATTTTACGTTTTAATATTTAGAATAAAATCATCTCCTTAATCATATAATAATAAGAACAAAACAGCAGCTATATTATTTCCATCTGCCATATGGTATAATAAAACATTGGTGCACCAATGGAAAAACAAACACATATTTAAATATATTCATAAGTCTTTTGTTTCATGTTACTGATAGTGTACTATCTACATATTGTCTAAAGGTGCACTCTATCTTATTGACAAAAAAATTTTATCCTGTGTACCATTATATAAATTAAATATGTTGTTGTGGTATACATTTCTAGATCTTGCTATTGGATACTTATTGCATATTGGTACTAGGTAAGATAGATTTTGTACTAGATTTTGGGACCAAATACCACCTCAACATCCACTGATAAATTAGTAATATTAATGAGTATAAATAATAGTAAGGCAAATACTTTAAACGGTTTCTTAGTATCTAAAGAAAATCCATTTGAGTGTTATAGTCACTAAGTATAAAAACTAACAGTAATTTATAAATAAATTAGAAACAAAAACAACTTTGTTCTCTGTGATCACAATTTCAAGGCTAGCATAAGAGACGCTGCGAAACGAGCGACGTACGTTATAATATGTCATAAACAAGCAGAGAAACAGTTCATAGTGGACTAAAATAAGATCCGTACAGTAAGCAATATATTAATCATCTCGAATTAAACATAAAACAACCAACCACCTTAAACGGTACAATATTTACAACTTATTTAATTAAACACGTAAAAAATTAGAGAGATTTTAGTGCACGAACGGCGGGTACGTTAGCTCAGCCGGTCGGTCGTTCCGAGCACATACTACAAATGACCAGAAAAATAATATACTTCCTTCGATTTCCATTCTAGCGGAAGATGATTAAAATTAATAATTAATAGCTAACATTAAATTAACAACCTCTCAAACAACGTTATCGTATCTAACCTCTATTAAAAACTCTTCAACATTCAACATCAGTTCGCACCAGTGGTCGTTAACTATTAATTCGATTAACCTACGGTTCATCCGGGACGCACGAATCGTAAAAACAATACTCAAGCGGCCCAGATAGAAATATATAACTACCGCGAGCTATCGCAAACGCACGCAGCTCGGAACCGTCCACGTCAGCGGGTGACGTGAATCTCAAAAACGGGGCACGATGGTACACGGTCGTGCTCGCTGCGTCATAGCACTGGTTACACTGGGGCGAGTCGCAGCGGCGGTCGCCTCGCTCGACAGCGCCGCCTTAGAGCGGAGGCAGACAGCAGCGTGCCGCTAGCGGCAGCACAGACAGCGTCAGGACACGGAGCGGCGCGCGCGACGTGGCGCGAGCAGGTACGACGCGTCCAGCGGAGCCCGCGAGCCGCCGCGCGCCAGCAACCGCCGCGCGATGTTGTTCACGCGCTCCTTCTGCGCGGCCGCCGAGCGCCCGACGACGGAACCGCAGCCCGCCCCGGCGCTCGTACTCGTGCTCGCGCGACCGCCACCGCTACCCTAAAACAAACGATCTACTAAAACGACATATTTCCGAAACCCCATTCAAATCAAATCAACAACCCATAATGTCACACTGCTGGGTTCGGGTCTCCTCTCAGGAGAGGGTTAAGGCCATACGTCCCCATGCTAGCCAAGTGCGGATTGGGGACTGGCAAGACGACGTTGTGGCTACGTAAATCTTACCGTTGGATGTTTTTAAGCCGCCCGAAGGCCTCCAACTAAGCTTCACGACTGTTATCCTATGATAACAACCGGGACCGACTGCTTAACGTGACCTCCGAATCACGGAGACGCTCATGGTAACATGCCACCGGCGGTCACCCATCCAGGTACTGACCGCGCCGTCGTTGCTTGCCCTCGCTGATTGTTTCTAATCACCGAGTGCAACTGGGCTATGAGCGCCTCATATATTACCATGCCTTAACTGAAGTTCGGTAGACATAAGTGATCGATGACCGATGCAGTAGAGAGTAACACGCGGCGATTTGTATACCGAATAAAAGTTTTTAGATGATAACTTACTTTGGTAACATCTGCCACCGATATTCCCGTGGATTTATTTTTCGTATCTTTAGAAACAGCTTTGCTATTTTTCTCCGTTGTTACTGCAGCGTTGCGAGCAGCTCTACCTTTTAAATACTCCGGAGATACTTCATGAGGCTGCAAAATACACATATTTATTAAGACAAAGGCAAATTCTTATTTAGCGGCTATGGGAAATTTATGCAAAGACTCGTAGGGCACGTTAAGTCGTCGGTCCTGATTGTTATGAACATCTATTGTTCTCAGGATTGCGTAGATTCAATGCCAGTCGCTCCGTGGAAAATCAGATATTCAAGTAATACCGGTTGAACTAGAAGCCGATCTCAAATGAGTTGGGATTAATAAAGGCTAGGAAGATGTTTGAAAAGTAAATGTACCAGACGTAACTTACAGCGTAAGTGCGTGTGATCTTCAGCCGATGCGGGAAGTGGTCGAAGGCGTAAGGTCTAGTGCAGATTGGGTATTTGGGGCGCGAGATCTTAGTGAAGAGGCGAGCAGTTCGATCTACGCGCAACTCGCAGATGTACACGTGTGGTTCCGCCGCACCCACTGGACGACCCTATGTACCAAGATTAATATTATAAAAATGATACTTACAGAAAAATAATATATATAGAATTTTGAGACACTTTAATCTACATTTCTAAATAAATTTGTATATGTATGCTTCAATAACTCAATCCAAACCAGCTTCAAAGATGATTTCAACCCATTTTTCATATTATTTTATGACATTACATTGACAAGCATGACAGGGTACAGCTAGGTAGTTAAATAATATACATTTTATAAAATTAGTGTGTCAAAATTACTATATATATGTATATATATATATATGTATTATTAAAGTAATGTTTGAGCACTGCAACTTTAGCAGCTAAATACCTGCCATCCTAATCTCTTCATTTATTATTGGTATTTTATGGTAAATGTACCTTGCAATAAGTGTTGAGGTCCATAACCCAGCACTGAGACATAACAAGCTCAATTGGGACTGCCTCATAGAGGGGTACACGCATCACTTCATTGTGGAAAAATCTGAAAGTAAATTACACAGATTAATGAAAAAATCTAAACAAATACTTATGGAATATTTAAGATTATACTTACTTCCTTGTAGGTTCATGGAAGGTCTCATGTGGTCTCAGGTAATGATGTCCATATACATATCTCTCTTGTGTGTCTTTATGCTTCCATAGCCGTTCCACACGGAATATGTCCAGTTCCGATACAGATATTTCACCAATCGTTTGATATGTGTGCTTACGCACCTCGCCATCCTGAACAAAACAAAACTCACTTAAATAGCTATTGTTTTAGCTGCAATAGGCATAAACCGACACATTTTTAAAAATTGCGTTACATTCAATAAGCCTGTTTTTTTTTATTTGTTAATCTGATTATTTACGTCTTGAAAAATACAAATTGGCTTGAAAATAGACAAATTAACTTTTAAAGAGAAATTTAAAATACTACACAAAATTTTAGCTACACAAACTCCGCCATTTTGCGCGTGTTTTTGACACAGCCAATGAGGTCATTGTCATTTCGTGTTTATTATTCAGTGTTCCAGCTACCTTTATACTTATTTACAGTTTCAATTGCTATAAATATAAAAATCACGATAAAAAGGTAATTTTTTCACAAACACTACTAACAGTTTGAATTTCGACTCCGATAATTTCGATGAAGTGACTATCGACGTCACATTTCGTTTCGACCAATAGTGACGCGTTTTGTAAATGTGAATTTTCCTCCTTTAATTTTCACTTTTTATTTTCTGGGTTTAAATAATCACTAAATAAAAAAATATCTTTGAGTATATTATAAAGACAAAAAAGAATCTAGAACTAAATATTTGAGACAAAAATTTTATGCATGTTCCCTATTAGGTTTAAGAGTACTTTTGAGTAAAATTGGCATTATATGGACTAAATATCAATGAAAAAAATGTAACCGTGCGTAAACGATAAATTTGACATCTTATATACCTTATTCTGTATGCTATCTTCAGACTTATCTTTCCCTTTAGCAATGTTCTTCAGCTTTTTTCTATCTACGCGTTTGGTTTTTAAAGACTCAGTCTTGTCGTTGGATTTCTGGCTCACGTCTGGATGGCTGTCGCAGATAGGGATGTCCCGCAACACGTACACCGTGTCGCCCTGCCTCACTTGCAGGTCTCCCCGCATCAGCGACAAGTAGAACTGGTGCCCTTCTTCCGTGTACTCGTCTAATGGAATTTCGCGATCCACCTTAAACAAAATTATGCATATATTAAAACTTGACATTTAACTCATCAACTTACTTTTATATAAATAAATATTAATTTATCAGGTTTTAGCCCATAAATGGTATTATATTTATAACAGTTTGTGTTGTTTAAACATTTTTTTTATATTTGCAGTGGGACTGTTCAAATGAGATGAAGTTGGTGAGGTATGTATCATATAATTTGAGCTTACTGTATTTCCACGAACCGAAACCGGAATTATTAGCATCAGTAATAATACTCATATTCATTCTTTTTTTTTAATTATAGAATACTACAATTAATTATAACTCCTCGCCTTTGTACGTATGGATTTTGAGAGATATCTAGGTCAGCTAACTGTCAAACAATACCTTCAGATGGTGTGCGAACATTACTTACACAATTACAGGTAATGTTCGCACATCGTCTGAAGGTGAAAACCTAAAGACCTGTTTATACAGACGGAGAATCTCGTGTAGACTCAGTGGCTGGAGGAGAGGGGAGTGAGGGACCAAGAATTGATTACGAGAACAAAATGTGATGTGACTCAGAGTCTAATTCGTTCGGTCACGAACATGGATTCTGCTACTGGAGGCCCATACCCCAATCCAACGCCCCCTATCCCCCTCACCATCCCCTTTCCCCCTCACTATCTCCTTTCCCCCTCACCATCCCCTTTCCCCCTAGGCCGCCATAGTGTGGGTCACCATACTGCATTGTTTTTTTTGGCACTGAGGATGGTGACCACCACTCTTGGATTCTGCTCATGCTTTCCATCAGGCAGGGCAGAGTCATTTTGGCAGCTTAAATATAAACAAAAAAAAAAAAAAAAATTAAAG